>PVJH01027930.1:0-27988 GCA_004026705.1 Nesogale talazaci
TTTTTTGCCTGGTGGGGTGACCCAGACCTTCATTCCTGAGGGGTCTAGGTCATTAGATGTCCTGTCATGATGGGGTTGCTGTTAATTTACCATTAACTTTTATCACAGGGCATGGTAGCACTAAGAATCGGCCTATGGGATCTCTTGGATTCCAGATATATTCCTCTTTACCCCCATTATGTAACACCAGTCCAATTTCTTCTTGATAATCTGGATCAATCACACCACTCAGTACAGTGACACCCTTCCTGATCTGTTGATCCAAAGGCATGAGAAGCCCAAAGTGGCCAGGGGGCATTCTCAGCTGCCAGTTCAAGGGAATCCGTGCTGTGTTTCCAGGTGAGAGAGTTCCTTCTTTCAGGACCAGGACCTCCAGTCCCAAAGAACATAGGGTTGCTGGGACAGGAAGCAAAAATGCTGCAAGTGGGTCAATAGGAGTAATAGTGAGCGGTGCCACTCCAGTTTCCACCCCTTGGTTCCTGGACCCATGAATCCTGGCTATTGGAGACACAGCACTATATATTGGCCGCTGGTTTACTATTTTCCTAGGCAATGGCAATTCTAAGGGTTTCCATTTGGCCTTTCCCACTATGATAGTCCTTATTCCACATTTCAGGGATCCAATGTGGGGGTTCTGCCAGTTACTAAGTATGTCTATTCCATTGATGCATTCTGAAACTGGGCAAATAACCACAGGATGGGTTCGGGGACCTACTGGTCCCACAGTGAGGTGTACCTGAGCTAAAACCCCATTAATAACTTGGCCTCCATAAGCCCCCACTCTGACTGGTAGGCCTTCGAAACACTTTGGGTCCCCTGGAATTAGTGTCAGTTCAGAGCCAGTGTCTAGTAATCCCTGAAAAATTGGATGATTTCCTTTTCCCCAATGAACAGTCACTCTTGTGAAAGGCCTGAGGTCCCTTTGAGGAAGGCTGGAAGAAAGACTAACAGCATAAACCTTCGGTGATGTGGCAGGGTCTTTCTTCCAAGGGACCCGGCCTCCCCCTCATTCAAGTGGTTTTGGGTCTGTAAATTGGTTCAGGTCTGGGAATTGGTCGATTGATCGTGACTGCTTTTCCTCTGTTCACCTGATCCAGCATTCTTCTGCATGTATAAGTCACGTAAATATTTAGTAGGTTTCCCATCTATTTCACTCCTAGGGACACCATGACTAAGTAGTCAATGCCATAATTCCACACGAGACAGGCTGCTTTGATTACCACGAAAGCCTTTTTGTCTATTATAACCACGTCCACCCTGTCTCTCTTGATTCACTGCTGACACTTGCCCTTTGTTACCACGGAATTCAATCAGCCCCATCGTGGGCAAATGTCGGAGTTCACTTAAGGCAGTTCCCACAGTTAATCCTGGTGCACACAACAAAGCAATTATAGGAGTCTTCAAAGATGCTGGGGCCTACCTCACAAATTTATTCCTTAAGGTCGTAGTGAATAATATGTCCTCAGGACACCCCCTTATGGGATCTATGGGAATATCCTGATAGATCCATTCCACCATACCAATTTCCCTCAGCTTTTGGATGCCTTCTTCTACAGTGTACCAGGGTAGGTCAGGCACTTCAAGTTGGTCTAATCTAGGCCATCTGGCAGCCCATGCCTCAGTGAACCAGACAAATAAGGAGTTGGTGCCTCTCTTTGCCTCTCTTGCCGAGACATTTAAAGAAGAGTCTGTGCTTAGGGGTCCCATATCCAGAAACTCAGACTGATCTAACATTACATTTCTTGCACCAGTATCCCACACCCTTAGTAACCATTCCCAGAGATACTCCCCAGGCTTTTGCTTGTACGTATTTGAAAGCTTGAGCAGTTCCTTGAGAGAGAGGGCGGGACTTGCGAAGCACTTCCTATCTCTGCCCTTCAATTCATCCCGCGTGTTCATTGGCTGTGCCGTCACAACAGATCCACCAATCTTCTGTGGCCATGTTGGCATAACAAACCTACCCATCACAGATGCTAACACAGAGCCAGACTTAGCAAGGATGCCCAAATGGAGCTAGAGGCAGACACAGCTGCCAGCAAAGGAATACTGGGATTGTAGGTAAATTGAGATTGAATCATGGAACAATCCTTGTCCCAGAGTCTACGCCAGTAAAAATGCCTCCTAAATCCACAGGAGCACTTCTACTCTGTCCCACAGAGTTGCTGTATGTCAGAATTGACTTGACAGTAGTGTGTTATTTTTTAAAGTTTGTTTAGTGTATGTGTTATGTCTCAGGAGAAATCTCACAGTCAATTTGCAGCAGAACTAATTGATGCCATAGATTAGACCTTTTAAATTAATACTAATTAAGAAAATAAAGTTCTATTAGTAAACCAGACATAAACATGGAACAAGCTGTCTGTGGACCCCTGGGCTCTTTAAACTCTTCTGACTGCTGGTCCTTGTGAAAAGTCAGCTTCTTAAAATGTTTAAAATATCAAGGATTTGAGACTGCCTGGGTATCAAAGCCAGGCCAAACAAAACAAAAAGAAACACGGGGATAAAAGGCATGAGTCAGCTTCAAATAGGGTCACCAGCTGATGTGGCTACCTTTCAATCAGTAGGAATTTTGAAACAGTTGCACGGGATAGAGTAGAGTAGAGGGAAACAAAAATTAGGTCAATCGATTGAACTGCTTTAACAGGCAAGTCAGGGTGGCACATAAAAAGGCTTGACTTGGTGTCCTGGCATCTGTGGGATAAGATACTGAAGTCAAGGGTCCTTTGTGGGATGGTGGTCATTAAGCTGATCCATATTTGATGAGTTAGAAGGAAACTTTTGGTCTCTAATTGGTTGATGTGATACTGACAGGACCTGCCTTAGTTTTGCTGCCACTTCTCACTCCTAGCCTCAGCTGGAAGCACTGGCAGCTGAGGCTGGGAGGAGGGATAATAAAGAGGCTTAGCTTGATTCTCTGTGGTCTTCTTCTCTTCAGTTCTCCATGGGGAGCAGTGCCGATTGAGAAGAAAAGAGGTTTGGCGCTCTAAAGAGAGGGTCATTGGCATCTGTCAGAATTGCAGCTCCTTGAGCTACTTTAATCAGGGCTCATAGGAGAGGAGAACAATTCCTCGCCTCTTGTTTTCCCTTGTACAATATTTACCATATTTTCTTCCTGAAATTAAGAAAGAAAAACATTCTCCGTTCCTCTGAAATTCAATTTTAGAAAGTTAGTATCTCTCTCTCTCTGATTTCTTGAACTCTATTTCCAGAGTTACATGAGTTGTAATATTTTCCCTCTACAACCCCTCCTCATGGCTGTTCAATTTTCTCTCACACTCTATTTAAATATATTCCCAGAGAATGTGATAAGGCTGGTCAAAAAGTAGATGCTTGTAATCGCTAACTTCAAGTAAATCATGGAAGATTAACTTTATCTTTCCATAAAAGATGGAATGGTGTGTGAAATGGGCAATTTGAATATTTTCAAGAGAGAGGATTCGTGCTTTACTTGATTGCTTTAAACCAATTGGCGAGATAAAAAACACCAAGCACTTGCTCTCCGCAGCTCTTCTTCTACCAGCGTTCTCTCCTTTATGGAGCGCACATTGACAACATAATGAACGCACAGCACAGCTGTCAAAGGAAATGTTTGAGTACTTGTGAAATTACAGGCTGCTGCAGAAAGGACTTAAGCATGCCATTACTTCGTGCTGCATTTAGAACAAATAAGCCACCTGCCCTTTAGGTATTATCTGATCTGTTTGAATAGACTGCTGTATAGAACCACACAGAAAACTCTAAACAGTTTCTCCCACAATTCCGAGTAAAGAACTGCAGTTTCAGCAAGTCGCACTTCCTTTGCTCAGGGCCTTCCCCCCACTCAGTCTTTGCATATATTACATAAACAGTCACTCATCTCCTGTGTTAAACGGAGCCTCCGCCGACTCTTTGTATTCACAGTCACCTAGCCTTGGGCTGCTGTATCAGCGAGCTCTGTTACTTTGCCTTCAAAACCCTCCATACTCTCTTACCTCTATAGCTGGATGATGAATCTGCCTTACAGCTAAAAAGTCTTTTTCTATCAGACTTGGAGGGATTTCAGACATGTTCCATGGTTGCATCATGAATTAACTAAGATATGAAGACTGTTACCTTAGCTATTCTCTCCTCAGTAAGGATGAATGAACCTGGTAGGTTAGTGCTCTCAGGAGCTCTGCCCTGCCTGTCCATGTTGTTGGACATCACTGTGGGACAAAGATGCGTAGTGGGTGCTGGTCAGACCCAAAACGGTATATTAGGTGTAAGTGTGAGAAATTGACTATGTGCTATGAACTGAGAAGAGTGAAAAAAACACGATGCTTCCAAGTCAATAGTGGTTGCTACTATTACCAAGTGTAGGCCTGAGGGGAAAGGACAAATAGCAATTCCAGAGAGAGGGATGCATGGATCTCTCAGCTGTCAGGGGTCCTTGTCTTCCACTGGAAACAGGAAACTCACCATCCAACATAACCTCTTAGACTGAGAAAGCTAAGGAAATACCCATCTTGAATTCACTCTCCCCCAGACCTTCTGTGGATGATCCTCTTTGGCTGAATGGAATAGAAAACCAGAGGTCATGCTCCCAGCTGAAAGGGCAGGGGGTGAATGCAGAGTATCTCCGGAAGGGAGATGGGGACTATCTCACTCACCTCCAGGGGGCACTGTCTCATTCTAATGATTTCTACTTCTAAGTCAAAGCTCCCCATTCCTAGTCATTCTTTAAAATGCATCCACAGCAGTGCTCTGAAAGGGAAGCTGACTACAGTGATCTCCCCGGGAAGACCGTTAGCCGTTCACTCCAAAAATCATGTCTGACATCTTTATGACAGAATTCAAAACCACAAATCTTTTCTCAAACAAGCTTTCAAGCCTTTCTCCAGCCACTTCCCTTCTAACCCACTCTATTTTCTTCATTTACCAAAGTCCCAAACTTTCCCACTAAACTTTCCTCTCCCACAAACCTTACCCATGTCTACATGCACTGTCTCTTCCTCATTCGGATGGATCTTAACTTTTGATAATCTCGTTGTTATTCTTCAAGGTTGCTCCTAAGCATCCATTGTTCCATGCCCGCATGGCCAGCCTACTGTATTCTATTTAAAAGTAATATCTCCCTTCAACACACTCTGACAGCATACGAAATTCCATCTCCTGTTTGTTGGTGGACATAACTGCCTCTCTTAGCAAACTATGAACTATCAAACAGTCTGTGGCTCGGGATTTTTTTTGGGGGGGCATCACTGCCCTCTGGTGGTCGTGGGCACTACCCAGTGCTGCTCCTGAGAGCCGCCGCTGGATTTGAACTGCCAAACCCGCGGACCGCAGTCAACCACTCAACCACTTGTGCATCGGGTTCACTTGTGCTCTGGATTCAATTAGAAACAATTCCGATTCACGTGGATAGAATTGAAATAGGTTGAAGCATGTCAAGATTGGCCAGCAATGCATGGAATTTATGCTGAATCCAGACCATATCCATATTTATAGAGAGGACTGGAACTAGCATATTAGTTTGAGCAATAAATGAAGACCTGAAAATAGGAATGCATGTCAGAAGGGAAGCAGTTATTGATACAACTCAACAAGTGACCATTAATCCTGGGAATGGATGAATGCACTTCACTGACCATGAACAGAGCTGTAAGACTCCGAGCTCCATTAGCGACCTACTCTTCTGGATTTGTTTGATTGGCTGTAATGAAAGGAGCAGAGTGGTCTAAGAACATGACTTCTTTGCGATTATTTCTCTCTCCTCTCGCTGTACCCTAAACACTCAAAATAGTGCCTGCAACTGAGCAGGTGCATTAAATATGTTTGTTGAATTGACTGGAAGTCAGCAGATTTTATTTGTATAAAAATATTGTATGGAACGTGAAAAGCTATGTGTGTACATAATGATGATATTTTAAGAACAGTTAAAAGATAGCTTGTTGTAAACCTTCTCCTAAAAGTGCGGGTTTTGTATTTTCAGTGTAGGCTATTGTGCCCATCTCAAGCAAAGTTGCCTCTAGTAATGTCTGCAGAATTGAGGTATACTAGGTCCTGGTGTCTCTACGCATCGAGTTCTGATGTGGGGTCTGAAACTTTGGGGTAAGGCAGACATAAAGAAGGGAATGTGGCACCTGGAAACCAAGTAGCATTTTGGGTTACACGTTGGGCTGCAAAGCACAGGGTCAGCAGTTTGCAGCCACCAGCTGCTTTGCAGAAGAAAGATAAAGCTTTTTACTCAGGTGAAGTATTATAGTCTTGCACTCACAGGGGCTGGAATACCCTGTCCTGTGACTCAGAATCAACTTGATGGTAGTGAGTGAGCTCCTGAACAAGGACCCCTTGGTGGCACAATGATTATAGCACTGGCCTGTGATAGGTTGTCACCAGTCACTCCATAGGAAAAAGGGGAGCAATCTGCTTTTGTAAAGATTTACTACGTCGGACACTTTGTTGGGCAGTTCTATTCTGCCTCATATGGTGACTGTGAGTCACAAAGGACACGAGGGCAGTGGGTTGGTTTGGGTTTGGATCCTGAAAATACTAGTGGTGTAAAAAATCTATGCTGATTGCCAAGACGCCTTTGCTCTAGGGAGCATTGTAGGGATGGAGGAGAATAAGAATTCCATAGTTTAATTTGAAATAATTTCTGTGACCACTAACATTTGTCAAAAGTCCATAAACCATGATAGAATTCATTAGGATCATTGGAATAGAGTTTTTAAACAACTGACACCTGAGATTTCCTTTTTCCCACACACTCCCATTGCCCAGTCTAGCCTGGTTTGAGGGGTCTATAGTGGAGCCCTGGTGGTGGCAATTTTCAAATTGTCTTCCATAACAGAGTAGTAAACACCTAGCATTGGCCCAGTCTACTACATTGATTGCTATGTTAGAAATAGATCATCCTAATGGCTCAGGAATGTCATGGACAGAGGAGTAAAGCAGCCAAGGAAAGCAATTGGGATGGGAGGAAACCATCACCACCTACTAAGTCCGGGTGTGCGCTCACCCCATCATGGTTCTGCTACTGACCACACTGGTGACATTGGGTAGTCCCCTGTGCCTTGTTGTCCTCTGGGAATTAAAATAAGGCCTAATTCTTAGAGTTGTTTTAAGGATTAAAATAAGTTAATTTAAAGCTTACTATAAATAAATGTAATTAGCAGTTTCTTTTAATTGGTAAAGACTCAATAAATGTTAGGCACTATTATCATTATCCTTATCAGTAAGCACAAGACTAATTGAAAGAACCATGGGTTTAAAGCATGGTGCCCTTAATATCTGGAGCCCCAAAAGGTGTCAAATGGATTAGCAGTACATATGCAGTTACGTTCAAAAGGATCATAGAAACCATTTTTAAGTAAAAACACCAAGATGTGAAGCCATTGTCTTTCCTCATGTTCTTTATGAAGGTCATGTTTCCATCTAACCATTTCATGAAGAATTCTGTGTTCATTGATTTATACTATGTCAAAATGGCATTTCCAGAAACCTTAAGGGACTCAAAACTTGTTCCTTTTCAATGGTCTTTGTGTTTGAGAAACAAAACAAAACAAAAAAATCTTAAGGGGTAATAACAGGATTTTTGGGTGGATGAGGTAAGTTTTTCCTTTAAAATTCTCACAGGGAAACAACAAAAACAATACATATAATTGATCAAGGATTCGTGAGGGGAAGAGAGGGAGGAGAAAAGAGGAGCTGATTCCAAGGGCAAGAAAATGATTCCAAGTAGAAAGAAAATGCCTTGGAAATGTTGATGGTGACTTATGGACAAGTGTGCTTAACATAATTGAATTATGGATGGTTGTAAAATTTATAAGAGCCCCGCCAATAAAATGATTAATGATAAACTTCTAAAAAGAACATCAGTTAAAATTTGATAGATGTCAATTTGAGCTCCAAAGTTTTATTGTAAAATATGTTGGAAATGCTGATGCTCTAGAGAAATATTATTACATATTATTCAAAGTGGTAACTTAAAAAATAAAATAAAATTCTCATGGACTAGCCCTTGTTCCCCTTAAACAACAAGCATGGGCATTGTCATGATGAAAAAGAATCCTCAGGTATTCTTTTGTATTCAAAATACAACTTTCCTGACCTTTGCCTCATTGTGTTAGGTCAGGTAGACTAAAGAAAAAAAAATTCATAGACATGCAGATGTGTATAAGAAAGAGGTTTATATGCTTTAGCAGATACATATCATGAAAACATACCAGGCCAGTTCAGTTCAACGTCATAAGTCTGATATTAGCCCACGTGTCCTATACCAATCCATAATTCCTCTTCAGACTCACGAAGCATATGTAATGACATCAGCACAATCACAGGCCATGGGCGCAGAGTCTTGTGTATCCAGTGGTGGTAGAAGCAGCTCAGTGCTGGCTGGGGTCTCTCCGTGGCTCCTCCAGTTTCCAGGGCTCAGCATCTGTCAGCGTGCTTCCATGTGTCTTGTAGCTGCAATGTCTCCCAGGGAGTGAGCAGAGGGATGGTGTCTGCTGCCTCCAAGAAGGAATGACCACATTTCCCAGAATTCTCAGGCGGTCATGCCCACATAGAGATTTCATCAGCTGACTCCAGATTGACAGGCTAGACTCCACCCCTACACTCAAATTGACACCAGATTAGGTGACTGCCACTCTTAACAATGCAATTTTCCATTGTATTCAAATTTCTTCATGCTGTTCTTGTAATCATCTTCTGTCCTTTGAGAAACTCTATCAAGATTACCCCTTGAAGCCCCCTCAACCATTGTCATAACCTCTGCGACCTGACCTCTCTGTGTTGAATGTAACTGTTCCCGCATGTCTCCACAGAAGCCAGTTTTATTGGATCTTTCTTGAAGGAACCTTAAGGAGACTACAAGTTTTTTACTTTGAGAACTTGTCTAAAGTCCTTCACTGATCACCGGGAGACATGTAAAGCCATTTTGTTTGGAATAAGCCCATCTGTGAAGGGGAACCCTAAGGCAAATACTTTTTTTTTTTGACTTGTGAAACTCAGTGGTCAGAGATAAGAACATAAAGTGGTATTTGTGAGAATTTTGATTGGGTGAATTAATGCAGAAGAACATTTCTAACTAGAGTCCAGTAAGACAAGGAATGAATGACAGACAGTGTATGGTAGTGAACTTTCAATTCCTGGAAAATTTCCAGAGCAAACTGACTGACTGCTTATTTGGGCAGCTATAGAGAAAATGTGAGTACCAAGATTTGAATTATAAATAAAATTGATGAACTCTGAAGATGCTTCTTTGAACTGTAAGAGGACCAAAGTCCTGTGATTTATTATTACTGTCATGTTTATCACTAACCTCCAGCTCTAAACCCCTACAATTTTGCAATTTCACCTTCGTATTTAAAGATCATTTTGATTACTTTTCTCCATCTTTTGTTGGATAAAGTTGTTGAGAGCAATCACTGAAGAATAGATATGTTTTGATAACCTTAGAACATCCACTGAGGGTAAAATTTAACTATAGCCATATTAGAACAAGACTCTTCTGAAAGTTTATTCCTCTAGAATTAAAGTTTGTTTTTTAATGTAGTGGTGTATTTTAGTATGAATTTCAAAGAACAAAACTTAATTCCATAATAAATCACTTTGTTTTCAAATTTTTAATTAAATAGTCTGTTTGGTGCAGCCCTTATTAAGTCTCCTCTCCCAGACATATGAATAGAATCTGTATTTGTCATATGAAACAGAATAATTAGTAAGTAGAAGCTTTGTGAAATATAACTGGTTGCCTTTGAGTTGATTCCAACTCATAGTGACTCTATGTTTGTGAGATTTTCAATGTCTGATGGTTCTTTTTTTCCTTTCTGATGTTTCTAATATAAGTCACCTGATCTTTCTTTACAGATATTTCTGAGTGAACTTGAGCTGCTAAGCATTCAGTTAGTGATCTAGTTATCCACTTAAGGAATTCTTTATGGAATGTACACAACATTTAAATCTGCCTGGGGGGTGATTTCCCTGACATTTTAAAATATAGATTGTAGTATATAACTGAGAATTTTTAGGAAGAATAGAAAAAAATTAAATGAGATTATGAGGAGAAAGCCTATTTGAGGAAGAGGGCAAAGGAATAGAATATTGAAAATGTGCAAAGATTTTAGAAAACTAGTTATCAATTATCCCTGAAAATGGAATTGTTTACCATTGATTGAAGTTGGTGTCTAAAGAAATAAAATAATTATTTTTTAAGTAAAATTGATTCTTTGGGAAACTAAAAAAATTATGTATACAGAATTTAAAATTTCCTCCTGTTTAAACAACCATTTCTCATCCCCCCCCCCCACCCCCCGTAATGATAGAAAGTCTTAGACTTCCTCAGATTAGCATTGGCGTTTTTTTTAAATCATCATCTTGGGGGCTCATACAACCATTATCACAATCTACACATACATCCAATGTGTCAAGTACATTTGCTGCCATCATCATTCTCAGAACATGTTCTTTCTACTTAAGCCCTTGGTATTAGCTCCTTCTTTTTCACAAGCAAATCTTGATGATAAATGACCAGAAAATCTTAAGGGCAAAGTACTTACAATACTTTAGCTGGCTCTTCTGGGTGGACTTTATAGCAGATGAGTGAGGCGAATTTTCTAACAAGCTTCTGTTGGGAAGAATAAAATACAGCTCTCACAAATTCATGCCACGGGTAGAGGCAGAGATAGGGACGGTGAGAGAAAGCCTGTGAGATTCCAGTTAAGTTCAGTTCAGTGTAGTCAGGAGACTCTTTCCCCATATCCTCAAAGCAGTGACCATTCTGCTGCTTGACTCTTCGCATTTCTTCGTTTTGTGCTTTCCATGTCTGTTTGCTAACCAGATGGTGCAGGCTTTGAGATCAGTACATAGCAGTCTTGGTTTTTTCTAGTTTCGGGGCCCAGCAGAACATCGGACGCACATTCTTTGATTATTTAAGTAAACTCACTGCCACTGAGCAAATGCTGATTCACCGCCACCCCCGGGGCTTTCTGAGCCTGTAACTGTTTCCTGAGGTCGAAATCGAGTCTTTCTCCAGCAGACCTTCTGCTGGTTTTGAACAGCTGACTATGTAGATCACAGCGCATCAGGTAACCGCTACACCACGGTGAGCCCTTGATGACTTCAGTAGTGATAAATTCATTATATGACACAGCTGACATTTTGGAGAACAACAAAAACAGAGAGATGCTCAATGTAGAATTGTTGCATAGAATTTCGGAGAAAGGGTCATTGACTTTAGATGAATTTTAAAACACAGAACAAAGGTGAAGCTAAGTGTCAAATAAGAAAACCACAAGTCAGGAAAGGAATTTACCTGCCAGGAAATTTGACTCTTCGCATTTCTTCGTTTTGTGCTTTCTATGTCCGTTTGCTAGCCCTGTAGGACAGGGAGAACTGCCCCTCCACATTCAAAGCGTGTGGTTTGTACAGAAGCAGCCTGCCATATGTTTCTCACATGGAACTGCTGGTATGGGAGATTCATAGCACTTGAACTTCTACTTAGTCATTGAGTGCTTAACCACTGCACAAGAGTGTGCCTTTTTTGCTCGTTTGTTTGTTTTGGGGGGACATCACTGCCCTCTGGTGGTGGGAGTAGGAGGCCCAGCCTTTGCTCCTGTGGAGCCTGCTGCTGGAATTGAACCTCCATCCCAGTGGGCCACAGTCCAGTGCACAACCACTATCCCACCGGGGCTCAGCCCAAGAGTGTGCCTTTTAAATGTTAAATGGATTTAGTATTTTTCAAGTTATATAATATGATGAGCGAAGAAGGAATTATCATTAAATTGTTAAAGTAATCTCTATAACATATATGCTGGATGAAACAGAGAGATAAATAATATGTGCTCAAAATTGGTATTTGAGGAACGATGATAGAGGTTCATATTTAACATATAACTGAAAAGTACAGGGGTGGAGTTCCATAAGCTTCATGGGAAAAATTATTACCTGATCAATAATCTTTCCAATTAAATGATCTGTTGTGGATGATTGTGTTTGAGGTCAAGGAGATATTCTGACAGCAGGACCCCACATCAGAGATGCCAGGAGATGCTTGCTTATTTAGCCACTAGTGAGTAATTCTTGGGTGGTACAACTGGTTAATGACTGGGGGTTCAAACTTGTAAAGTCTCGCGGAGATACCTGGGGGAGGAAGCCCTGCGGACTCAGGTCTGGATATCTGGCCTTTGGAATCCTGGGGAACACAGATGTAGTCTGATGCTATTTCACCATGGGGTCACCATGACGCTGAGTCTACTTGAGCGCAACTTGAATGTTCTTTAAAAATGGGGGCCTATTATACGCATGTGCATGTCTCTGGCAGAGAGGTTTTATTCCCACGGAAAAGGCTTGCTCTACTAAGTGCCTGCCTGATCATTGTCAGCTGTTGTTGCGTCACATCCCATGCTGCAGGCAATCTGCTGTTGTCAGCTGCCATTTTCCAATTATTTCCTAGCACATTTCCCCCCTGTATATGTTGAGACCAAATCAAAGTTTAGGAAACATGCAGAATTCAGAACTCATAATAAAACAGACAGTAAAATGCTGAGAACTTGCAGCTTTCATCCGGGCTGTCAGGAAAACCCTACGAGTCTCATTTGAATTAGGCCAGATATGCACAGAATAATTTGAGTAGCTGCCGGTTAATGAGCTGCAGTATACAGGTTGGGCCTCCTGACGCTTCCCCTGGAGTACGTTGCATGTTAAGTAATCCACTCTCATTATAAGCTCAGTCCAAGGAGCAGGCCGGCCATTTGGAGACGATGTAATGATGTGATGTGATAGATCACCAGAATTACGGAGGGAGGGAGAACAAGAACAGGCAGGTCATCTTGACTCATCCCTGCCAGGACAGGCTGCTTCCCCACAGGGTTTCCTTGAGTGGTTTTGACCAGCCCGGTTTTAAACGACCAGGCAATGGAGCGCAACACATTTCCCTTGAGAGATCACTTGACAGTCTAATAAGCTTTGCTGGTAGTGAACTCTTCCTTGATGTTTAGCCTAAGTTTTCCAGCATTCAGTTTTATCTCATTATTGTTGTTTATTCCACTCTTCTGTGCCCTACACAATCCCTCTCTCTCCTTCTTATTTACCCTTGCCCTATGCCTATAAATGTTTCCTCATTCCCTCCTTGTTCTCAGATGACCTTCATCATTTCCTTTTGCCCTTTAAAACTTTCTGTTCTCCTTCCATCCATGCTGCTGGACTCCCCTTGGAGTTCTTCACTCTGGAATCAAAACGTCCCTGGTTTGTAAGGTCTGGGAACAGCAGAGCATATTTCATACTAGATGATGTTTCCTAAGGCCTACCTCAGGGTCTTCTTCTCCTGCTCAGGGACAGATGCATTTGTGTACACAGCCCCAAATTGCCCTACTGCTCTTTTTTGTCGAGCCACACTCAGAAAGTTCAGGTCTGATGTACTACCATGACCTACGATCTGTCGAACCAGAAAGGAGAGTTACTCACCCGGTACTGGTCATTGTACGCATTGTACGTTTTTCTTTTCAAAATTCAGTTTTAGGCACATGAGTTGATTAAAGTTTGATTAAGGAGTGAAGAGGAAAACATATTGCCCAAATAATGACATTAAAATAATACTTTCTCCTCTGAACCAAACATTCATTATTTTTTACCCTGTAATTGCAGGGCGATGATGGTAAAGTCCTAACTTTACCTGCTATCTTTTATGAAAAGAGAGAAGTGGAGGGGGTTGGAAAAAGTATTCTTCAAAATGCAGCAATCTCCTGGTTGAGAGGAATCAGGAAATAAACAAAAATATCTAATGGGGAATTATTTAATCTCATTTTCCATTGGGTCTTCTGAGATGACTTCTTAAATATATATACAAGCAAGACCCCAATTTAAATGGTCAAGGAAAATAATATATCTCAACATAATTTGACAAATATTGTGTTTTGTGATTATTCCAGTAATACTAATGTAAACAATGTGAATACTAATTGCAGTTGTCCCTATTTGTGAATCATCATCTTTTCCTTGAAGTACAGCCAACTTCGTTTGCTCAGTACAAATCAGTCTATGTTGAGAATGGTGTCCTACATTGTAACATTAAAGGACTCTATGAAAATAACTATAATCCAGTACTAGACTTTAAGTACCCCAAGAATAGCTAAAGGTCATATAAACTCACTATAAATAAACTTTGAATTATTTCAAGAGATAGCACATGATCAAGAACTGATGGTTATGAAGGAAAAGGTTGGATTAACAGAGAAGGCATTCATGAAAAGTAAGGTTACAGGAATTGACCTTTTGAGATGTTTTAGCAAATACATAAAATTCTGGAAGCACCACTCATCTTTGTTACGTGATTTAGAAGATAGTTTCCCAGCTAATCAATCCACAGTGATTCACCCTTGTGCCCATTCCAAAAAAAGCTCATCCAAAAAGATGTAGAAATTATCAAACAATATAATTAGTATCGGGCTGAGCCCCAGTGGCGTAAGTGGTTGAGTGCAGGACTGAGGCTTGATGCTTCAAATCCAGCGGTAGCTCTCAGAAGCAGTGCTGGGTAGCTCCCACGACCACCAATGGGCAGTGATGCCCCCCCCCCCCCAAATATAATTAGTATCAAAATAAGTAACATTTTTCTGAGGATAATTCACAAATGATAAATGGACAAGAAACTGCCAGAAAGTCAACACAGATAAAGGAGAGGGAGTAGAACAAGGGATATTATTATTAATGTCAAATGGATGTGGTTTGAAAGCAGAGGACACCAGGAAGATGTTTATCTGTGCCTCAAGGACTACTCACGCACAGCAGATTGTGCACATCATAATAAAATTATAGGAAAATTGAAAAATGGGTTTTCTAGAACACAGTTTGTACAAATGCAGAACGTACACATAGATTGAAAGTCAGTCATTTGAACAGAAGAAGGGGATGTGCTGTGGTTTAAATGAGGAAAGTTTAGCACCAGCATTGCACTTTTTCACCATAGTTATTCAATCTGTATGATGAAGCCGAGCTCTATGAAGAATCCAACATCGCAGTTGAAGGAAGGCTCACTGACAGCCTCTGATATGAAGACGATATTCCCTAACTTGATGAAAGTGAAGAGGACTTAGAACACTTACTGATGAAGATCAAAGGCTACAATTTTCAGGAGGTATTATGTAAAACAAAATGTCCTCACAAGTGAACCAATAGGAACATTGTGGTAAGTGGAAAAAAGATCGACATTGTTTAGGTTTCCGTGACTTGGGTTCACAATCAATACTCATGGGAGGAGCAATCAAGAAATCAAATGATGTATTGAACCAATCAAATCTCCTGCAAAAATCTCTTAAAGTATTAGAAAGGAAAGGTGTCACTTGGAGGACTAAGGTGACCCTCATATGCATGTGACATCTGAACAACATATAGGGTAGACTGAAGAAGAATTAGTGCCATTGAAATAAAATGTTGGGAAAGAATATTGAAGATAACCATGGGCTTATAGAAGAATGAATAAACCTGTCTTAGAAGAAACACACTTAGAATCCTTCCAATAAAGGAGGATGACAAGACTTTGTCTTATGTTCTTTGGACATGTTATCAAGAGGGACCATCCCTGTAAAAGAATTTCATTCTTGGTAAAGTATAAGGTTGATGGAAAAGAGAAAACAAACAGGCAAACAAACGAACAAGAAGAAAACCTGATACAGTTGCTCTAATACACCAATGATTGGGAGGATAGTGAAGGACTAGACAATATTTCATTCTGTGTTACGTGGAGTCTCTCTGAGTGGGAACCAACTTGGTGACACAGAACATTTTAAATCAATTCTGTTTCTGTATAATATTCAGTGGTATAGCTGCACTTGATGTAATGGTCTGATGAAATCTTGCACTTTTTCTTATTCCTGTTTTATACTTGCTAGTAAATAGCCTACTACTTCACTACTGTTATGTCAATTCTGACTCACAGGACTCTATAGGATAGAGTAGAACTTTCCTGTAAGGTTTCCAAGACTGTAAATAATTATGCAAGCAGAGGCCTCATCTTTATCCCATTGAGCAAACCGTTGTGAGGGTCAAATCTCTGCAGTTCAACATATAAACTACTCTACCACCCACGACCCAATTCAGCCCAACCCAACTCAACCCATACCAAACCCACTGCCATGAAGTCACTATAAGTTTAAATTGACTTTCAGAAAATGTAATTCTGTATAGGACAGACAGTAGGTGAATTGAATATAGGATTGGTACATACTTTTTTTGTAGAGCGTTATTACAGTAAGGATTATAGAACTTTAAAAACTTTGCCAGATACCTGTGAAACATACATCCTAAGTACCAGTTTATACATATTTTTTACCTAAATTGAAACAAAGCAAGCAAACAAAAATGTATTGATTTATCATTAGAGCATAATCCTGTGTGATGGTTAGATTTTATGTCAACTTGCACCCATGAATCAGGTCACGGAATAATGATAGCTTCTCAGGAGTGTGTTTATAAGAGAAACACTAGGATCTTCTTCTTGGAGGACCTTCATTTTTATCCTAGTGGGGTAAGCTGAGACTTTGTGACTGTCTCCTGAGGCAGCCCCATGTTGGCCACTGACCCTGGGAGCCAACCTCTGAGCTATTGGCACCCTGCCATGTTTCCAGCAACCTTAGGACCACATCCCTCTACACCCACTCCTGTGATCTCCTGCCTACCTGGTTTCACCTTTCTGCTTTATCAGCCTGCTGATCCATGAATCTGAAGAGGGCTTTGACTCACATCAGATCCATGGACTTTGGATGGACTGGCCGGGATAAGTTCTTGGTAGAAAATTACTTCTTAATATAAATTTTTGCCTTATACATAGATAAGTGTCATGTTTTTGTTTCTCTAGACAGTCTAGCCTGACATACCCTGGGTTTTGCTAAATGTAGCATTTTAGTTATTTGCTTGTTATGGTACTCTGCTCTACCCTGTGGGGACACAGGAGGAAGATATACCTTATTGTCCAAGAGAAAACCCATACATGAAATAATTACTAAACTCACAGCTCTAAAATACATGCTTTTTTTTGTTTTACAGGGGATAGCTAAGTTTGACAGTGTAATTATAGGTGAAAAGGGGGAGAAATCTTGGGATACAGCTCTAAAAACTATAATTAACATTTATTGAATGCTACCTAGTTCCAGAAATAGGGCTAAATGCTCTATCTGGATTATTTTGTTCAATAGTGAATAAAAGCTTCTCAGATTGGTTAATTACCTTGCCAAAATTCACACAGGTATTATGTAGTGGAACTGAGATTCATACTCAGGCCCTTTTCAATGTAGACTACACTAATAATTGCTAGGAGAGAGGGACTTGAAGGGGGACCTGACATAAATTTTATTAGCAATTAGAGTGAGAATTTTATAATATTACTTGGCATCTGGTCAAGGAATCTAATAATACTTGACTTCTTTCTCAAACTCACAGCTGTTTCTCTTCTCCTCAGGTCTCAAGGGAGAGACATAAACAAGAAATAGTGATGAGTGGTAAAATAGGCACCAATCTGTCAACAGTGTAGGATACTTCGTGTGGCCTGGCAAAAGGAAGCTCACTCTCCATCTGTTTCCAGATCTGAATTCCAACTGGACACAAAGAATGCCTGATTTCTTTAACTATCCTTAGAAGACTGTTTCTACAAACATAGATGTCCTAGTTCAGTCTAGTGGTAGTGTAGCACAGAGAAGAGCAGTGTGCCAGAGGTCTAGTCACATGCACATTCAGGAGCCATTCATGCAATGCAACTCCAGGTTCTGATTGTAGTGTAAGTTGTCATGATAATGTCTGATTCCACTTAGATTCATATTAACAAGCTGGAAGAGGTCATTGAGTCCCTTTCCTTCACTATCACAGCTATGACAATGGAGAAAGAAGAAATTGGTATTCCATGATGGAAGAGAAGCGATGGATGAAAAAAATGACTATTAGAAAATCTTTGTTTTTTAATACTCAGGATTTGAAGGACTGCTAGTTCACCCAAATAGATATGTCATATGGATAAGTGAGGGAGGAAGACGGAGTGTCCTACTCTCATAAAGATCTACTGTCTCAGGAACGCAGAGAGGAGTTCTACTCTGTTCTACAAGGTTTCCATGAGTTGCATTGAACTCAATGGCACTGAGTTGGTTATTTTGAGTTCTAGGTAAATACATCTACATAGATAAGGAGCCAGTTTCTTGTGACGATTTGGAAGCATTTTTTTGTTTGTTTGTATAGGTGCCAGGGAAGAGCAAAAGAAAAATAAACCAAATATTTGAGAGAAGTCCATGAAAGAGATAAAAGAGATCCTTTTCAAGGGTCAAACATAAATGACAGTACAGATTGGTGCCTGAGAAAAGTAACTTTGGAAAGAAGAAAATTTGAAGAATTAGATCACATGAATTTAAAAAAGACTTGTAATCAGAGGGCATTAATACTGACTTTTGAGAGAGCAGCTTCAATAGAATGTAGAGAATTATATGATAGTCCAAATGATGTCATTCTTGGTTTGCTTCCATGTGGGTGTGGCAGGCTGTCCCTTCTCCCCAACCTGTAGGTTTAGTGTTGTCCTTGGTAGCATATACTTCTAGGAAGGGGGCTGGTTAAAAGAGAGAGTGTGGTTCTAGACGCCATATTGGCACACCAAGTCCTAAAGATGATACCCCTGCATGAACCTGCTAAAGCACAGAGAGGACTGTAGGACTGACAACATTTCAAGACATGATGACCCCTCGCTAGAGAATACCACAGCAGAAGACAATACTAGGGACACAAGGCAGAAAGCGAGTCAAGTCTGAAGCCTCCACAGTGGAAAAATCAAGAGATAACATAACAGATCAACAACAGGAGCAAAAACATGCCAAAATGCTCCTAAGGAGTCCCCAAGGTAGACTTCAGGCTAGGAGGGGTAGTTCCTGGAACCTCCCATGGCCAATGGGAAGATAGTCATAAAAGTCAGAGGACAGCTGAAATTAGCTATGATTTTTCAGGCTTTATGGGGGGGGGGCTAGTTACTATTATATATATTTATTATATTTATATTTATATATCTATATATTTATTTATATAAATTTATTTATCTATTTATATTATTTATATTATATTATATCATTTATATTTATTTATATTATATTATTTATATTATATCATTTATTTATATAAATTTATATATTTATATAATATTTATATATTATATTTATATTTATATAATTATTATATTTATTATATATACAGTTACTATTATATATATTTCTCTTTTATTAATTTTTTGCTATTGTCTACCTTATTGTTGATTTGCCTACTTACATAAAATAGGCATGGGAAGCAAGTTCAAGGAGAAAGCAATGGGACTAAAGTTTCTAGAGGGAATTGGAGAAGGGAAGAGATGGAGGAAGGGAGTGGTGAACAAACAACTCCATAGACAGGGAAAAAACTCAGAAATTAAGATCAACAATGAAGAGGATATACAGATCCTGGGGGTGTTGAAGCCCCAGTAATGAGGGGAAGCATTAAGAGGCAGAGGAAGGGCAAAAGTGATGGTGGGGCAGGAGGAAGATAAAAGGAAACAGAGGAATGATCTAATAAGCAAAACTATGGATAAAGGTATAAACATAGGTGTGTACTTCTATAAATATATTAATTCATAAAGTGGAGGTATTGACATACATACTTATGTTTATATGGCCTTACATTGAAGAAGTGGGTGGACTTTGTGCCTCTGTTCATGCCCTCCCTCAATGAAATGACACTTTGTTCTAACAACCGGGCATTCTGTGATGCTCACTCTACAACATGATCACAGAAGCCAATATGGGGATACAAGTAAGTGTGGTGAAGAAAGATGCTGCTGCCTAGCTATCAAAAGATATAGCGTCCGGGGTCTTAAAAGTAGGACATTAAACAAGCAGCCATCTGGCAGAGAAGCAACAAGTCCACATGGAAAATTTACACCAGCCTGTATGATCATGAGATGTCAACAGGTTTGGGTAACAGTCATCAGAAGAATGCCTCCCCCCCCCCTCCAGTGAAAAACCTCTTGTTGAGAATGAGAGGTTTGGAGCAGAGACCCCACATCCATCTGTAGACCATGGAACATCCCTTCACAGAAGGACCACAAAGGGATGAGTCCACCAAGTGAAGAATAATATCAATGAAACACACAGTGTTCCTCTGGTTCTATGAGACTTCCTCACTTGTCACTATTATGACCCCAGTCCTGTGTTCCCTAGGTTGGAGCTTTTACATAGATACAGATAAGAGCACAGGACTCATGGGATTTATGTCAGGTAAGACTCTCTGGAACAGAATTGGGAGTAACAATACCAGGAGGTGCCCATGTCAGGTTTGTGGCTGTTTAGGTTTGAGGCTGTTCAGGTTTGAGGCTGCAGAGTTAATTAAATGATTCCAAGTTTAGCAGGTCAAATGGCAGGCTGGATGATTACTACCATGATTGGCAGGCAATGTGTACAGTAACATGAAAGTGAGAAGGACTTGAAACCCTTGCTGATTAAGATCAAGGGTTGCGGTCTTTAGTATGGATTACGAATCAATGTAAAGGAGAACAGAATCCTCACAATGGAACCTAGCTAACTTCATGGTAAATAAAGATGAGGTTGAAGTTGTCAAGGATTTTATCTTGTTCAGATCCCCAATCCATATTCATGGAAGCAGCAGTCAAGATCAAAAGATGAGTTGCGTTAGAGAGATGTACGGCAAGAGATTTCTTTGAGTAATTAAGAACAAAGATGTTACTTTGAAGACTGAAGTGCACCTGAATTAAGTCGTGGTGTTTTCCATTGCCTTATCTCCATATGAAAGATGAACCCTGGACAATGATCTGTCTTGGGAGAATTGCAATTGGAGTATTCTTTTGCGGCAAGGATGGCAGGCCTTCATCTTGCATACTTTTCACATGTTGTGAGGAGAGACTGAATGGCACCGAACAACAGCCACCACAACAAAGGCACCTTTGAGGAAAGGACCTGGGATCTGCTTTTGGAAAGTCAGCCACTGAAAGTCTCATAGAGCACAGTTCTATGCTGCCGTGGCATCCTTGGAGAAGGAAGATCACCCTGAGTTGGAATTGACTTGCTGGCAATTGTTAAAGAAATGAAACGAGAAAAAAAGAAAGAAACAAAATGAGAAAGATTGAGAGGTAATGGGAGTATCCAGTTAAAATCGAATGGCATCCTTTATAGTGCGTCAAGATAGCAAATCTTCCTACAGGAATATTTTTGTTTCGTTTTTGTTTGTTTTTCTTGGGGGAGGGGGCATCACTGCCTTCTGGTGGTTGTGGGAGCTACTCAGCCTTGCTCCTGGAGAGCTGCTGCTGGGTTTGAACTGCCAAGCCTGCGGACCGCAATCCCGCACTCAAGCCACGGGGACTCAGCACCCCCTACAGGAATATTTTTGAGCAAAATTAAGAGAATAATATTACTAATAAGAATATAACAGCTAGGACCTTTGGGACTCCATGATGTGTCAGGGACTATTTTAAGAGCTTTCTGTACGTTAAATTATTTGACCCTCTGAGAAGCTATACCATCCTCATCTACAGAGAGGTTTTGCCAGAAAGGGTGTCTAAGGTAAAGTAGGATTGGGAATTATAGCCAGTGTAGAAGATTAGAGATGACAGATTTTAATGTGGTGGTGAAGACATTGTTAAACTAACTCCCTCTGCAGTTCGACATGGCAAGGAGTCCAGTCTAATCTGGGGGGAATGAGCATGTAGGCAAAGTAGGTCAGAGATCATGCTATCACGACTCTTTGAGAAGAATGGGATAGACCATCAAAGTCAAGAGTAACGTGAGAACCCATTAGCAAAATTCTTTTCTCTTACACTTCTTATTACTAGCACTTAACTGAAAGCATTTTCTTCTATTATGAATGTAAGCTTTAAATCACAGCAATAATTGTAATTTTGTCTTTAAAGAAATTTAAAGACATTTTCACATATTTATAATTGTTGCAGATACCTTGAATTACCACTTTCAGTTATTACTCCTTCAAAATTATAGTATTTCTTCAACCTGCCATTTTACTTAATGAGGTATAATAGAAGCACAGGTAAGACTATATTACAATTTGTTTTAAATGTCTGAAAATTACATTGAAATGCAATTATTTTTTATGACTTTATGTTTTATTTTATACATTTATACTTCCAAGAGTATTCTGTAAATGTTACCAGATGGTCAAGAGGGCTTAGTACTCCCAAATAATGACATCTGGGATAGAAAAGGGAGAACCCGAGAATTCCCAGATTCGGTGGCTAATAAGCATTGTAGCTAGAGTGCTGGTCCCCTGATTTATGATCTAGTGAGACTCTGGCCATGACCCTGCTCATATATTTTGGAGTGGAGAAGAATGACATGGCCAGAAAAGAAGTTGTGTTTGTAGAAATGGAGTGTAATACACAAGAGGGGAATGGCTGGAGGTGGGTTGTCTAGTCCACATTAGGTCAGGTAAAGAAAGGTCTGTTGTGGAAGGTCTGCTGATTGCAGGAGAGAGGGGACAGGTAAGCAGTGAGATGAACCTCAACCAGGACAAGGTAGAGACTAAGTGCAAGAACTACCATAGAAGGAACCTAGCAAAGTCTCTTTCTCTCTGTCTGTCTAAAGTGGTAATATTAGGTTAGAAGTGGTAAAATTAAGAGACTGATGATTGCTAGTCAAATCTTTGCATTAAGTTCTCTTTTTTTCATTTTTTTCATCTTTTATTTTCTTTCATATGTGTTGAGTGAAGAGATAAGCAGCTCTGATGTGGGAAATTTGCATCCAGTATTGATGGGTTCTTTTATTTTTCATTCTATTATCAATTACCAACTTCTCTGCTTCTCCTTACTAGAACTTTGTAGCTTTGTATTGTACTATTCTGCTAAGACTGAACTTTACACTATGCTGAGTGAAGTATTTGAGAAATGGGACATTTAAATTTATATATCTATATCTATATCTATATATTCCTCACTTGCAATTTGTGATACTGATGAAAGGTGATGAAAGTTGGTCTTATTATTAGAGATTGTATCTGGCCGTAGATCAAATAGGATCCAGAAGAGGAACGTGGAATTCCATGGAATTAGAAGACAGTGACTTAATATATTTGAGAAACCGCTTCACTTAGGAAATACCCATTTTTTATTTATGGAAAAACAAATATTCCAAGATTTTTTTCTGGTTTGATTAATTTTGCACAAAATAACTTGCCTTCTAAGCCACAGAATAATCAGATGTACTCCATAGAAATTACAGCTATTAATGACATAGTTTTAATATCTAACTTTTCCTTTGTAATTAAATACTTGCAATGTTAAGAAAACAATTCTGTGAGAATGAAGATATGCATAATAAGTCAAATTAAGGAGTCTAATATCTCAAAAATGCTAATTGCAATTGCAGCTTTCATTCAGCCATTGGAGAGAGTCAACGTTAGTCCTCTCAAGCTCTGACTCTCATGGCATAGAAAATGGGAATCAGCACTGTTACGCTGCAGAGCCATGTGTTTTAAAGCATGCACATGTGTCTGTGTAAGCGACCTCTTTCCTGCAAATCCCTGACAGCACGGCCTTTTCCCCGCTAGGTGCCCTGTGCCAATCTAAATACCACTGGTGCTTCATTTAAACAGATTTCCTGTCTTTATTTCTCCGTGGAAAAACATTTGGCTCATCTGGTCACATATCATTCTTATTCGTTTGTTTGTTGATATCTGTCAAATAACGAAAGGCATGGAAAAACAATATTTTCTGCTCTTTGCAATTTTTTTCTGGGTGCCAGTTTCTCTGAGTGTCTTGGCTTATTAATGTACCTGACTTTTCCAGCATTTATCACAAATGTAAATGAACAGTCTGTGGTGGTGCCTATTTTCAGGATTGCTCTGATGATCATGTTGCTATGGTGATAACAGAGCATACAGGTTCATGAGACAGTATTAGTAATGCAGCAGCTTGAAACTTAATCAGCGCACTGCGACTTCTCCCCCATATTTCAATATCACTTCAGCAAATTGAATTCCAGGCAGTTGTCAGTCCAATGTATTCCCTGTGGTTTCTCCTCTGCAAAATTGCCTCTTTATTCTATACACTGATGATCATGGGGTAATTGAAAGCTGCAGCTGTTTGTCATGCTATTTATACAACTCTGTCTTGTAGCCAGCAACCTTTGTGTGCTGTGCACTGCAGGTAACAATTAGATCTGGAAACTTTTTTTTGGTTGAACAAGTGAGTGATTGTTTTCCCCAAATACTCCTGATTTCCAGTACTTTCTATGATACCTTGTTTTGTGGGGGAAAGTTCAGCCAAGGTTTAATCACAGGCTATTATGGCTGCTTGTCGGAGCCCTGCATTCTCTGCTTCCGATGGTTGTGAGGCAACCAGAGTGTTGTGCAAAGGGCTCGCTCCTCAGGGAAGATGCCCCCCAGTCCCCCAACAGACTGCTCTCCAGCCGTGTCAGAAACTAGACTCTTCAGCTTCCAGTGGCCCTGAAACATTCGCAACAATGGATGTGAAAGCACAATTGAGTGTGGAAAAGAAAGCCGCCACTGGGGCCCGGGGCATGGCCTGGGCGTGGAAGAATGCTGTATCCCGGGGCCGCTTTATAAGGAGGGGACTGGAGCCCCTTTCTCTTTCCCTGCGAAACATTCCATTATGAAGTCTCCCCAGGGCTCTTTATGGGTTGTTTTGAGGGTCACTACATGATCCTTTTCCTCTTCAATGTCAGCTCCAAGGGTCTATCAACTGCACTTTGTTTGGAGCCCAGCAGGTAGAAAGTGTCCCTTGCCATCTCCTCCTGTAATCCGTGCTGAAAGAAGTGAGGGGCTGTCGCTGCCTACCAGTTGAAGGTTGAAGATCCCATTTTATGTGTTTCCTCCACTTAAAAAAAAATTAGAATTATGTCATGAGATGGAAATGGAGGATTTCCTGTGGCCATAAAATCAAACAAAACCATGTAATGACTGGTGGAAATCTAGACCATTAGAGGTCTTGGGAGGGGGATATTGGCCATCCTCAACCCCCTGAGACTTCATCAAAAGTGACCCTAAGCCACAACCTGTCCTTTTGATATCATTGACTTAGAGCTGGACCTGCTTTCTAGCTAAGCCTCTTCCCCGCTGTGTGAATTCTTCTCTTTTCTTCCTGTGTCTCCCCCCACCACCCCCAACACCTGCTTTCTCTCCTTGCTCTTGCTGTTGTGCTATTTAGACACTGACATTGTCTCGGGGTTCTTTGTAACAGCTGAAAAGTTACAGGATATAAACCCATGGACAGCTTCTTATTATTGCTGTTGGATACCCACTGGATCCAGAGAAGAAAAGAAAGTTTCTAGAGAGTTCTTATTGGAACTAATCAATAACCAACATCGATCGTGTCTCTACATTGCACAGCCGGTGTACATATGAGAGCTAAGTATGAGAGCTAACTTCTTCACTTGTTTTAAAAGATTTGAGGTTTTTCTTTTTCAGTTTGTTGGTAACACTGTCCAGAAACCGGATGGAGTTCTTCCTACTGCCTTTTAGCTAGTCTGCAAGCAGCATGACACCCACCTTTCCACAGCAGAATCAATGACAAAGTGCAGGCACAGTGGCTATTGGTGGTAGCTGGTGACCTTGGCACTTTCTCTTTGGCATCTCTTTGCTTTACCCTTTTTTTTTTGGCTCAAAGTCGTCTTCGGTATCTCCCCTTCCTCTGACACTATAGGTCAAATGCCAATATGACCAATTTCAAGATTCAGGCTGGTATTACAGCAGAAGTTACCAATGTGTAGAGGAGATTCAAGTTTAAGATAACGTTTTCAAGAGCTTGTCACATTTGTGTTATATAGCACGCAGACTTTTCCAGCATCACAGAAACAAGTGATCTTAATACCTACTTAGCAAGGATGATTGGTGAAAGCAGGCAACTGCCAGATGATTCAACATTGCTAGTAATGACCATCTCAGAGCAAAAGCTGATTTGAGGGCAAATTCCTAGGCTCCAGGTGGGAAAATTGCTGTCCAAGGGACTGCTTAAATTTTTATTCAGAGTTTAAAAATAAATGAATACTGAATTTCTGAGCAGAGAAACTCCTGGTTATAGATTTTATTATTCATTTATAAAGAATTTGTTGTAACGTAATTTGCTCTGAAGACGTCCAAGACTGTTGTGGTATGATGACCTCTTTTGGAAAAGTGGGGCATGCATGCTAAACTTCAGGATTTCGTGACCAGGTTCCATGCTGATTCTATCAGGTAGTCTATTGGGCTTGCTCATTCTATTGATGTCCCCAGGTAACCCTTTTTAAAACCCTAAAAGGGCAATGTATAATTCTGTTTTAAAATGATTTCCCAAGTGGGAGAATTTCCTCGATCCTGGTGTGAAGTGGATCTAGGGTTTCCTCTATATTCTAACTGACCATCAATCAATCTAAGAAGCTTGGATAAACTGGAACTGTCTAGGCCTCTCCTAGGAATTCATAGAGGAAATCAATCATTTCCTCAAGGAACTAAGGAGGTGTGAGCAAATCAATGGATTCCCTAGCCCACCTGGGATCGCAGACTTAGTCATCTGATTTAAGCTACCAACAGGTTCCTTAAAATGATTCTTATGTGGCCTTATGGGGGTGGGGGGCAAAGCATCGCTGGATCCAATCAGCCGATGTATTCTCATATACGTGCAGGTCCAAATACCACTTTTCTGAGCTCCTACCTCTTTCTCTTCCTCTGTACGTTGTTCCTTAAAACCTTCACTAGTTATTTCTGGAATTTTTCACCCTGTGCCTCACACGTACACAAAAATGTCCAACACGTTCTTCTAATTCCACGGTAGGTGTCTCTGGAAGTCACCATAGTCACTGATAACAATGTTCCTCTTTTACCTGAACTCAAGTCCTCAGAGGGGCAGAGGTGAAGAGAATGACTCCCACCCCCACTCCCCCAAATTATTTCATCAGCTAAGTCTTAAGACAACTCTGTATCAAAAATTAAGTGATGAATTATAACAACTCTTTAAGAGTTGATCATATATTACATTGTTTCTTCAAACTTTGAAAATGTTTTTCTTTTACAGACACTTCCATGAGTTATTCTAGTACTCAGTTCCCCAAGTCTCATGAAATTCATGTCAGTCGTAACCTTCACCTCACAAGCATCCAAGTCTGTTGCAGGTGACCAGATGGGAGAATCGTCAGCACTTTGTCTCTGACCCCTGAAACAACCCACTCTTCTTGATATGACCCATCTCATTTTCAAAACAACATTGAATTCTCTCCATGCTAATCCCAGATAGTAGTTTTCTCCCTGGTATCATAATAACTCACAGCATAAATCCTTTGTTTTATATTTTACACAAATTTAAGGATCTTTAGGTTGGGTAGACTTCTCTAAGAGTTGCCTGTTCAAATGGTATATCAAACCTATTGAAAAACAGAACTGTTTAAAGCTTTGATGTGTAGGCTTTCTATGTTCTGCCTCCCTTGTCAAGGGGCTCTTGTGGCATTAATGATGACTAGGTGGCCTGCTGACTGGGAGGTCAGCAGTTGAAAACACCAGCGGCTTTACAGGAGAGAGATGAGGCTTTCTATTCCTGAAAAGAGGTAGAGTCTCACCACTTTTGACCTGCTTTCTATCCAGCCCTTTATGACCAAAGCCATGTGGTACAAGCTATGATGACCTTAGTTAGACTCCGTCCTTTTGGGGGACTTGGCATCCTTCTTAAGCCACACCAAAAGGACTCAAGGTGGAAACCCCACTGAATGAACTGCAGTCAAAATTATTGGTAGTCCCTGGACTTAAGCTCCCTGATGAGAGAAGAAATAGATGACTGCCTTCCAAGGCTGTGGTATGGGAGGTCGCTGGACCTTGGTTGGGATCACTTGCTTTGGGGGTGCCTCATGAAGGGTGGCCCAGAGCCACCCTATATTTAGTATTTTCAGGATCTTCTTGCTTTACTTTGGCATTTATTAATCTGTTTTCCAGTCTACGATGCACATGAGAGGAAAATATATCGACAATAACTGGTGAAATGGCTCCCTGAGGCTGTGCAGATGGTGTGTGTGTGTGGGGGGGAGTGTGTGGG
>PVJH01027931.1:0-27976 GCA_004026705.1 Nesogale talazaci
CACACACACACACACACACCACACACCACACCTCCTGCCAACCCAGTCCTGAGCCCCCAACCTACCGAGAAGCGCAGGTCCAGGAGGGCCGGCCCCAGAAACGCTTGCTTTGATTAAAAAGGAATGGCTTCACAAAGGCACGACTGTAGGAAAGGTTGTAATTTGCCCAAATAAAACTTAATTTGATCCATGAAATAGCTGTGGTTTATTGTGTAATAGATGTGCTATGTGTTTCAATTTAATACAAGCCAATATAATAGAGGGCCAGCTGGGGCCTCCAGAGACCGGCTGCTTTCCCACCACACACAGTAGGGCCACACAGCCCGCCTGGAAGGTGTGACCCTCCACCAGGAGACGATGGAGGACGCTGGATCACCAGCCCTCACTGCTAGAGAGGTTTGTGGGAGGCACAGCCCAGAGGGAGGGGGGTAGCCAAGAGGGGAAGGCATTTTAACAAGAAAGCAAAAGGAAAGAAATGAAAACCACCCTTTTTCCAAAAGCTAGGCTTTAGGGTGTGTGAGTCTGAGGAGGGGGCTGTGGGGGCTGAGTCACTTTCCAGTCCCCTGCTGGGACTGTGGGAGGAAGAAGGATGGGCTGCCCCTGGAGTGTGGGGGAAGCCCATCCTGGGCCTGCAGGCCTCTCAGGGAGAGAGCCTAGGCCCAGAGTCAAGGTGGGATGGGCTCCCTCCGCTGTGGTGAGGCCCACCCTGGCTGACACCAGCTGAGGCCCAGAGAGCAGGGCCGAAGAGCGTCCCTTCGCATCCTAGACATCCCGCCTGTGCACAGTCGAAGGAGCCCTCCCGGGTTGCTGAGTGCGAATCAGCTCAACAGTAGAGCGCTTGTTGTGTCGCTCTGGAGTTTGTGGCCCACACTGGGCCAGCAGGGGTGGGGTGCCAGGCTGATCTTACAATGAAATCGGGTGGACTGTCTGACAGACCAGTAGGATAGGATAGGGGTGGGCTCCTGGGAGCTTGGGACTGCTGCTGCCTATGCCCGATCTGTGGGCCCATTTTTCAGATGAAGAAAATAAACTGGGAGTGGTGACTTGTTCAAAATCAGTTACCCCCCTGACCCTCTGCTTTCCCTTTGAATAGAGACAGCATTGACCCAGAAGCCCCCCACATCCAACCAGCCAGTCCTTTCTGGCCCCCCAGGCCCAAGTTCCAAAACCACAAACCAAACTCACTGCTGTGAAGTCACTCTTGACCCATACGGACACAGAACTGCCCAGGAGCAGAAAGTCTCCTCTTTCTCCCCCAGAGGGACTGGTGGATTTGAGCATCTGGCCTGGAGGTGAACAGGCCAATGTGGAACTATGAGGCTACCAGGGGTCCTTAGCGTTCTTGAGACTCAAGTTGCTTCTGATTTATCCTCTCTGTTATCGCTTATCTAAGAAGAGCTTCACCTAGGACACTCTGGACACATCTCTGAGGGTCAGTTTTCTCCTTTGTAAAATGAGGTGTCTGCTCATCCCCCAAGGAGTGCTGGTGGCGCTGTGGTTAAGCGCACAGCTACTCATCAACAGACTGGAGAAAGACCTGGTAATCTGCTGCCCAAAAGATTACAACCCGATGGGACAGTTCTCGGCACTTGGGGCTGCTCTGAGTGGGAAACTCAACTCCGCAGCACTGAGAAGCAACACACCCACCCCGCCCCCATGCTGTGGGTGCGCCACGTCAGATGAGCTAGCACACACGCAGAAGAAGCACCACGGCAGAGCGTGGCAGGCAGGAAGTGCTCATGCGATGTGCCAATTTCAAGCCAGCCCACTGAGGACGCATGAGCCTATGAAGTTCTGCACGTTGGTTTGGGAGGAAAACATGACTCATCGAAGTTCAGCTCTGCATATACTCGCCATGCACTGGCGAGCCTGTTTTGTCATCTGTAAAATGGGCACAGCATTGGAGAGTTTCCAAGAGTTTATGTCAAAATGACATTAGAAGATAATGGAATTTTTCCACAAATGATTCCAAGCTCCCCTCATTCCTATGCTTATTTCATAGATGAGGTCAGAGATGGCACGTGTTTGGTCATAGATCATTGCTGGATGATTACTTTCTTTCTAAGCCCTCGTCTGTTTTCTGGCTTCTCATGAATACTACCACATGCCTATACAATCTTGCCTCCCCTGCTCCCCAAAGGAAGGGTCTTAGCTAGCCTGGGATTTCTGCACTGAGACTCAGAGAAAACTCGGGGCCTGACTGCCCAGGAATGAATCATGTTGGGATCTAATAACCAAAAAATCTAGAAGCACTTCCTCTTGAAGCATTTGCAGGAGTGACCTTTCTCTTCTGTTCTTCCAAGGAATAGTCTCATATTGTCCCCTGCCCCGAAGGGCTGTGAAGGGGGCATGTGGGGCATCAAGAAGGGATAGTGCTTTGCTGGTCAGAGAGTGGTCTTTTGGGGACAGCAACCAGGGGCCCTTCTCAGAAAGCCAGCAAGAGATGAGATACACCCTCTAGCCTGGGCTCAGTAAAGACTGTGAGGAGGGGGGTTTCTCACCCTCACTGCTGCCCCGCTAAATCCCACTGTGTCCACTGAGCCTCAAAGAGGCTGGAAACCCTGTCCCAACCTATTCACCTATAGCTGCAACGGGGCCAAGTCCCAGTCTGGGTGCCTGTGGCCCTGGTTCAAGACTTGGCACTGGGCCTTAGGGGCTGTATGAGTCTGGAGAAAGTCTGTGAATTGTCCAAAGTCACAGCAGGAGTGTGTGTGCATTGTCTCACTGACTTCCTTTCATCTTGGCACCTGGACGGGTGCTATTATGGTAAAGGAAGGTGGTCAGAGCGTAGCCCTGTGGGAGGCGTCACTGGGTCAGCATTACAGTGGCAGTTAGAAACATTTCAGTGAGGTGGGTGCCAAAACCTTTGGGGTTAAAAGGTTCTTGTGGATTATCTGTTCTTATAATTATAAAGTATCATAAAATTTAATCTAATATAATAAAAAATGCACATTCATAGTGGAAAACTTTGAAAATATGGAAAAGGATAAAAATGCCAAAAATAATTCATAATGCCACAATCCAGAAATAGTCACTGGTATTTTGTATGCATAAATAGTATATGGATGTATATATCAACATGTATGCATATATTCAGCACGTTATGTGGCGGGGACTGGATTCAGTGCTCGGGTACATTATGTGCATATGTATGAACAGGGGAATGATTTGTCACTGCTCCCCCGCTCAGCATTCCACAATCATGTTTACATGTAATTGCAAGTACTCTAACACAGGACATTTTTCTTTATAAAAATAGCACATGGATATAAGGCTTTAACATTGCACATACACAAACACGCAAGAAAATGAAATGAAACAGACCCCAGTGAGTCACCATCTCCCCTCCCAGAGTCCCCAGGAGTAACCATTATAAGCAATGAAGCAGAATTCTTTTTTCAAAAAAATCATTTTATGGAGGGCTTATGCAACTCTTATCACAATACATACATACATCTACTGTGTCAAGCACATTTGTACATATGTTGTGGTGGTAGTCATATAATCTTGTGTCAATTTCAGGATTGGGAGTATAGCAGTGGAGTCTAGCCTGTCAATCTGGAACTAGCCAATGAGACTCTCGGTGGGCATGACTTTCTCCTGGGAATTTTGGGAAATCTGGCCATCTTTCTCCCTTGGAGGTAAGAGACTCACAACTCAGTCCCTTGGAGACACTCCACTGACAATACACAAGGTTGACTCCCTGTGAGACATTCCAGAGGAGAAGCCACATGGACTTACCCTGATGTAACCAGACCTCAGAAGCCAGAAAAGCCATGTAGAGACTCTTGGCAGCGCTGAGATGCTTGAAAAGCCACAGAGAAGTCCCTACCAGGGCTGAGATGCTTCTATCACCACTGAATACACAAGACTCTGCACCCACTCGCATGTGATTGTCCTGGTGTCATTGTATGTGCTTTGTGAGTCTGAAGAGGACTTATGGATTGGTGTCAGACATATGGGCTAATATTGGACTTATGACCTTGGATTGGACTGGGCTGGGATGTTTTTATTAATGTACAGTTGCTCTTATATATAAAACTCTTTCTCATACATATATGAGTGTTTATGAATTTGTTTCTCCAGTCTACCCAGACTAACACAGTTGCCATCATCATTTTCAAAACAATTTTTTTCTACTTGAGCCCTTCGGGTTGACTCCTCATTTCCACACACACCCCTCCCTGTGATAATCTGGGTAGACTAGAAAAATTTACAAACACACATATAAGGGAGAGGTTTATATACAAGAGGAATGGAACATTGAGAAAACATCCCATAAGTCTGATATTAGTCCATATGTCTGATACCAGTCTATAAAGTCTCCTTCTGACTCACAAAGTACATGCAACGATGCCAGGACAATCACAAGCCAGTGGATGCAGAGTCTTGTGTATCCAGTGGCATTTTAAGCATCTCAGCGCTGGCAGGGGCCGCATTGTAGCTTCTCAAATATCTCAACACTGGCCGGAGTCTCTATGTGACTTTATAGCTTCAGAGGTCTGGTTCCATCAGGGTAAGCCCATGTGCCTTCTCTTCTGGCTCCTCCAGTTTCCAGGACTCAGGGTCTATCAGCATGCTGCCATGTTGTCTTGTCAAGAGACAGAGCTGTAAGCCTCTCACATTCATGGGGGAAATACTGTGAGATTTCCCAGAATTCTCACGAAAAAGACATGCCCACACACAGGTCTCATTGACTATCTCCAAATTGATAGGCTAAGCTACCCCTACACTCTTTTTTTTTTTTTGCTACCCCTACACTCTTAATCAAATTGCCACCAGAGTACATGACTGCCACACTCCCCCTCCCTGCTCCCTTTCTTATGAGCCCTTGATAATATATAAATTATTATTTTTTCATGTCTTACACTGACAGATGTTTCCCTTCACACACTTTTCTGTTGCCTGTCCCCTTAAGTAGATCCCTGTGATCATTTTCCCCTTTCTTCCCCACCCCCCAACCTTCTCCTTCCCTTCCTGATATTGCTACTCTGATACCAGGGTTTATCTGTCCTGTTTCCTGTTTCCAGCTTTTATCTCTACCACTGTACATGCTCTGGTCTTGCCAGATCAGTAAGATAGAATTGGGGTTATGATACTGGGGGGGGGGGTGAGGGGAGAAGCATTAAAGAATTGAAGAAATGTTGTATGGTTCATTGGTGCTATACTGCACCCTGACTGGCTCATCTTTTCCTTGTGATCCCTCTGTAAAGGGATTCTACAGATGGGCCTTAGGTCTCCACTCCACACTCCCCCTCATTCACATTGATATGATTTTTGTTCTGGTTTTTTTATGCCTGATACCTGATCCCATCGATACCTTATAATCACACAGGCTAGTGTGCTTCTCCAATGAGGGCTTTGTGGCTTCTCAGTTAGATGGTCACTTGTTTATCTTCAAGCCTTTAAGACCCCAGACACTTTATCTTTTGATAACCAGGCACTATCAGCTTTCTTTACCACATTTACTTATGCCCTCATTTTGTCTTCAGTGATTGTGTCAGGAAGATGAGCATCATGGAATGCCAGGTTATTAGAACAAAGTGTTCTTGCATTGAGGGGGTAAAAGGCCTAATGTCCATATCTGCTACCTTAATACATCACACATAAATATATGTACATAGATCTATTTCCCTATTGTGGCAGTTATGTGCTTATGTTAATTTCATGATTGAGATATAGGGGTGAAGTCTAGCCTGTTAATCTGGAGATAGCCCTTGAGTAGCCAATGAGTCCTCTGTGTAGGCATGGCTTTCTCCTGATATGTCTGGGAAATCTCACGATATTTCCCTCGTGAAGATGAGAAGCTATCTTTTCCAGTTGTTGAGAGTTAGTCTCAGAGACAATGAATCATGGACAAGAAAAGATGGCAGTGTCTGAGGAGCTGGAGAAGCCACACGGCTTGGCCCTGATGGAGCCAGACCTCTGAAGCTGGGGAAACCATGTGGAGATCCCTGCCAGCGATGAGTTGCTTCTGCCATCACTGGATGCTGTTGATGGACCCTGAGCCCTGGAAGCGAGGAGCCATGGGGAGACCCCTGCCAGCACCGGAATTCTGCACCCACTGACCTGTGACTTCATGAGTCGAAAGAAGACATTATAGACTGATATCGGGCATGTGGCTAATATTAGACTTATGACTTTGAACTGGACTCGCTTGGAATGCTTTCTCAGTGTTCCATTCCTTTTGTATATAAACCCTTTCCTTATATCCATATGCATGTCTATGAAATTTGTTCCTCTAGTCTACCCGGACTAACACACCTATGATTATATATAAATATGTTTACATATGTACATGCCTCCTTTGCCTCCTAGTTCTTTCCTCTATTTCTTTTTATTTTCCTCCTGTCCCACTATCATGTTCAGATTTTATTTGGTTTTCAGTAATTCTTCTCAGCTACATTGTCCTTGATCAAGCCCCACCAGTCATTGATTTTAGATCACTTGTTGTTCCCTTGTCCCTGGGTTTTTTGACACCCCCTTATATTCCCCCGCCTCCCCTCTCTTGTGTCCCTCCCCCCGCGCCCAACCATTGTCCCACTATTTTCTCCTCTGGATTGTTCATCCTGTCTATCTTATCTAGATAGACATACAGAGACAATAAGCACAAAAACAAGACAGAGCAAATAAATAAATAAAGCAACAGAAGAAAGCAAAGCAACAACAAAACAATGATCAAAAATGAAAAACCTATAAATAGATCCAGGTCTTCTAGTTGAATTTTAGGAGTGTTCACCTGTGGAGTCTGATGAGGTGCCATACTCTGGCCCCAAAGTCTATTTTTTTGTATTCCCCAGGGACTTCATTGCTTTGCTCCCCTTGCTGATCTGTTCCCCCTGTGTGGTGGAGTGAGATTGGGCACAATTCCCACGCTGTGCCTCCAGCCTTGTCCTCCGTAGTGCTATGGGTAAGCCAGGGACTTTGTGTCTGCTGGTGGTGCCTGCCCTATCACCCTCTCTGTGCATTGACTGCTCTCTCCTCACTTCGGTTGCTCCTGGGAAACATAACAGTCTGCTCAATAGGTGCACCATTCTTTCCATAAATAGCTCCCTATTCTTGGGCACAGACAGAGCCCAACAGTACCGTGTGTAAGTGCAGGGCTGCTAGACGCATGCTCAGTGAGTGATAAACGGTTGCCCTTCCTGAGCGGTACATGGTAGCTGCTCCATAAGGATGACAGTCAGGACACCCCTCTGGGGTCCCTTGTGATCCGACCTGCAGATCAGTCAACGTGGGTTCCTGAAAGGAGGACTGGGAATGGAGAGGGCAAGAGACGCGAGAAATGGAGACAAGACAGGATTCTGATCAAGTCTCGTTTATTGAGCCAAAAGGAAGGGTTAATATAGGCTAGCAATAGGAATGGGAGGTACAACTTATGAGGGGTAGGGATAATCAGCCAATCATACACATAGCTTCAAAGAAACGGCAGGGGGGGGGAAATGGCGGGAAGCAGTTCTCAAACGGGTCCGCATGCTAATTAGGTGGGCTCAACAGGTCTGCATGCTAATTAGGTGAACTCAACAGGTCCGCAAGCCATTATAATACAAAAGGTCAATAAAGGTGTCACTGAGGAATGGGAACAGCATTCAGCTTCCCAGATGTCCCCCTTTTTTATTATAATAGCAGATGCAGCCATTTTAATCATAGGGGAGCTTAAGGTCCTTTTGGGGACTGTGTCTGTCTTAGGTTGCCAGGCAGCTGGCTCATCCTTACCAGTCACAGGTCTCAGGAATGTTTTTTTATTGTGACTTTTGGCAAACCAGGGCTTGCCTTAGGTTGGTGTGAGCAGTGCGTGATCTTACCCATCATTGACTGTCCAGCCCAGCGCACAGAGGAAGGGAGTCTTATCACCCTAAGTCTGTGAGTGCACCACCCTTATCTTGCATCTCCAAGCAGTGACAATGCGCCTGTCTAGGTTTAGCTTGGAATGCTTCGATCTGCTGCTTGATGAATGCCATAAGTTTATTAAACAGCACAGGTCCTAATGAAACAATCATTAAAATTACAACAACACGGCCAATAAATGGGATGAAGGCAGAAAAAAATGGGAGAGTTTCACCAAACATGATTTTCTGGGGTATTTTTGATCATATAAAAAACAAAGAAAACCACAATCTTCTATACCTTTGCCTGGGGGGTCTCATGCCATAATTTGATCCTTTGAATGCTGTAAAATTTAAGGTTAGTGGTTTTGGACATCCAGCTGGGGGACACACCGTGGAGGCAAGAATATGCCCTTTGGGTCCTGAGATAGGCTGTTGAGTGACTCCAATTTGGTGTCTGGGGACTCTAGTAAAATTTCCACTAATAAAAAATTTCCAAGCCATTGGTGATGTTATGCTGCACTCAGGTTCGCAACTGGAAGATTTCAAGAATAACAGGGTCAATGCAAGGAAAATTACGGAGACCCGTGGTGCTGTAGCCTTGTAAGTCTACAACGTACTAATAGTAATTATAAGCATTGTAAACCAGCAAATGTAAGGCAAATAAGAACATTAAAAAGTGCCAAAACAAATTCACTGACTGATGGTCCAAACACTGGGTGCCGTTGTAGTTAGGCCCACAGTAAATATTAATATCAATGGAACAGCTCCCAAAAATCCAATTCCAAACAATTTCCTACTCTATTCCAAGTCCGTACATTAACCATGCCTTCCTGGGGGAACCAGGGGCATGTTTCTTTGATAAAATCAAAAAACTTAAACATATCTTTGGTCTTAACCTTTACTCCTTGAGTCTTGAGCACATCACGTAACTGTCATACAAAGAGCTGATGCTAGCTTAATTCTTGACCCATAATTTAGGCAACAACTCACCCGTTGTTTCAGCAGGTGTCCGGGCAATGAATGAGTCGACTGGCCAGTCCTGGATGAGTTGCCTGCTTCCTCAGGAGACTCCCCCGTTTTCAGACGGCTGAGGACGAAGGAGAGCCGTGAGCTATTTAAGCTTTACAATGGAGCGCCTAAGTGTCACAGCTCAGTGTTGCAGTGCAGCATTACTGTTCAGGGTTATAGCTTGAAAGCGGCAGCTCTTCACCTTCCTCAGCGAGCCAACCACGTTGGGCGCCAGTTGTTCCGACGCGCGGATCAGTCAACGTGGGTTCCTGAGAGGGAATGGAGAGGGCAAGAGACGCGAGAAATGGAGACAAGACAGGACTCTGATCAAGTCTCGCTTATTGAGCCAAAAGGCAGGGTTCATATAGGCTAGTAACAGGAAGGGGAGGTACAACTTCTGGAAATGAGGGGTAGGGATAATCAGCCAATCATACACATAGCTTCAAAGAAACAGCGGGAGAAAAATGATGGGGAAGCAGTTCTCAAAGAGGTCCCCATGCTATTAGGTGGGCTCAACAGGTCCGCATGCTAATTAGAAGAACTCAACAGGTCTGCAAGCCATTACAATACAAAAGGTCAGTAAAGGTGTCACTGAGGGATGTGAACAGCATTCGGCTTCCCACACCTCGGAGGAGAAGGGACTGGAGAGCGCCCACCCACCACCATTTTGGGAATTGTTGCTGTAATAAAAAATGACCACGCCCCGGGGCAGAACTGCTAGCGCCTGGCACAAACACTTTCAGGGCTCGCCCTCCCCAGGGAGAACCCGATTTCCCAACAGCCGCGCAGGGTCCTTGCTGGCCAATGTGAACGTTGGCACTGGGTCTCGTGTCTTCTGATGAGGCCAGTCGCTTTTCCATACACTCGTTTGCCTGTTGTCACAGAGACGAATCTGACTTGTAGTGACTCTACTGACAGTTTCTTTCTTTTGTGGAACTCCTGGTGGACAAGCCGGCCTTTCCGACAGCCGTGGGCCACATACGCCCCAGCCCTCCTTCTCTGTTAGCCACATTTCTTCTTTCTAAAAAATGGACCATTTTTAGAGCAGTCTCAGATTTACAGAAACCTTGTGCAGAAAGTTCAGAGCGTTCCTCCCCTGTGCACAGGTGTCTGCTGTTCTCAACATGCTGCCCTTCCTGTGGTCCTTTTGTTACAGTTGACAACCCCGTGTGGATACAGAGCTATGAGTGTAGGCACTGTTCGGCACCTACTGCCATGGCTTACGTTGTTGCCAGTGTCGAGGGGTTGCCTGCTCGTCCAGGGATTTGAGCTGACTCTGAAGCCCCAGGATTGCAGTTTCGTCTGGACTCTGCCCCTCTCATCTGACTCAGTTCAGAAGTTCTGCTGCTAGTTACTCAGCACCACAGCCCCGAGCAAGGCCACTGACGGGTGCGGTGGCTGTGCCCTCAGCGCAGTGCCCAGACCCAAGCCCAGGCTTCCAGCACGGAGGCAGCATTCTACCACTGATGCACCACTGCCAGTTCACATCTACCTTAGGGCTTAGATCTGTGTTGTTTGTTTGTTTTTAATTTTCTTTTCCAATTCACCATTCTTCCTCTTTCTCTGTTGAAGTCTTAGGGATTTTTTTTCTTTTTGATTTTGCAAGTGCCCTTTACATAGTTGCTTTCATTTTAATTTAGTGTATACTGTATTTTGGTGTTCCAAAATTTCCTGTCATAGATATACAGATACATAAGTACTTTCTTTCATAATTGAGCTGACAACCCCAGAGATTAAAATCATAGACACTTCAAAAAAATCATAAACAAGGGCTGAACCCCGGTGGCGTACTGGTTGAGTGCGGAACTGCAGCACACTGGGTTGGCGGTTCAAATCCAGCAGCAGCTCTGCAGGAGCAAAGCCAGGCCTCCCACTCCCACCAGAAGGCAGTGATGCCTCCCCCCCAAAAAAATCATAAACACTTCTAGTATTTTGTAGTGTTTGTTGCTTTCACCTCTTACACTCTCATCTGTTTGGAATGTGTCCTGGTTCATAGTGTCAAGGGACAATGAACATAGCTATTCTCTTCTGATGCTCCACTGTGGTCAGCTTGTCATCCTGCCCCTATCACTACCAGAATTAATGACACGCTGTTCTCAGAAGGGGAGGCCGGTACACACAGGAGCCTCGAGGTGGTACAGCTGACCCGGGTCTGCTAACCCCAAGGTTGGGGGTTGAGTCCCTGTGGAGGTACCACAGAAGAAAGACCTGGCCATCAAATTGTGACCAGCCAGCCACTGAACACCTCACAGAGCACAGCCTCACAATTCTGACATGCAGGGGCGCCTGGTGCGTCTGAGTCAGCTCAACAGCAGGTGTTGGTTGGCATCCTGGTTGTTCTCAAGGGCAGCCACCCCAGGACCCTGGGGCCTCACTACCTGGAGCCACCTGGACCCTCCATCAATACCTTTAACCCATGAAGACTGCGCACTCATCACCCCTTCTCTCCAGAAAGCAACTGAACTCCAGGTGGGGGTTCAAGAAGTCCTCAGGAGAGGCAAGTATTGTTACAGCCACATCCTACAACAGCTGTGGGCTACTAGTAAATGCTTGGCTAGAGGGAGAGAGATACAGGCTGAACAGGCACGGGAGGAGTACATTCAAGAATACGTAGGTTTGGCAGCAAATACTTGTCTGGGTGTATTTGCTTTGCTGCAAATAAATTCATCAGTGTGGTACAGCATCCAGGGGGACAGAATTATGAAAACTTCTTAGAACCAAACACCATGAGGGAATTAATTGCTGGGCCTGGAGGCTCAGCCTAGAGGCTCAGGAAGATAGTGTCAGTGGACACCAAGGCCAATTGGAGTCACGTGGTTCACAAAGACCATGTGCTGCATTCTACTTTGACAACTCTCAGAAGCTTGTGATCAGTCACCCAACATGCAAATATTGGCTGCCCCCTGTCCAAAGGAAAGAAGAGTGATGCCTATTGAAAGACACATGGAAGTGATTAGTCTGCTGGACAGATGGGCCGCAAAAACTTCAGTCTTCATGAGCCTGAAACCAGAAAAAGTAGATGGTGCCCAACCACCACTATCAAGTACTCTGAGAGGGATTCTATTAGAGCAGCTATTCTCAACCTGTGGGTCAAGACCCCTTTGGGAGTCAAACAACCTTTTCCCAGGGGTTGCCCAATTCATAACAGTAGCAAAATTGTAACAACAAAAATAATTTTATGGTGGTGGTGGGGGGAGATCACCACAACATGAGGAACTGTATTAAAGGATTGCAGCATTAGGAAGAGAACCACTGGACCAGAAGATCCTGCAGAGTGGAAGCAAAATGTGGACCAGAACTCAGTCATATAAGAGACTGGCTTATTGATGGACTATGAATTGCTGGTACCCTCGGATCTGGAACTCAACTCACCCCCATGTTAAAACAATTAGCCATTTAAAACCCAAAGGGTTGCACTGAGCCAAGGGCAGTATGCTGAGAAAGAAGGGGGCATGGCCACAGGAAAGGGGGTGCGGGGAGTGGGACACACAGTGGTTCTACCAGGGGCTGCAGCATATGAGTTGAAACCGTGAGTATAAATTGTTGAGTAAAACTGATGGTCTACTTTGTAAAAACCTTCACTTAAATCATCTATTTTTTCTCAAAGAGTTAGTTAATTAATTTTGAAGAAGAAAAATAAAACCTTGCCAGCTAGGGAGCAAATCAGCCCTTAAGACTCACAATCAAACGGGCTGCAGCTCTGCTGAGGAGGGTTGGGCGCCGGGGAAAAGTGAAAACCAAACTCATTGAGTCCAGGCAACTCCTAGGGGGCCTGCAGGACGGAGCAGACCCACCCCAGGGTCACTCTGCACAGCAGCAAGCCTGCCCCTCCCTCGGAGGTGCTGGCCTCACCCCTCCGCCACAGGGACAGTGAGTGGACCCAAGGACTAGTGGCGGGGGTCGGGGGGCGGGGTAGGGGTTCTTCTCAGCACACACACACCTCCTTTGGGGACATGGTTCTGTATTGAGCTGTGCAGATGCGGCCCAGTGTTTACAAACTCAAGATCCGAGCAGGTCTGTCAGCGCCATCTTTCAAACAGCGTGCATCCACTTCCTGTCTCTGCACCATTCTGATCACGCTCACCCTGCTTCAAACATGTTCATAATGCTGAGTGTACACTTACTAGACTACAGTACGGCGTAGGTATAACATTTATATGCATACAGGAAATTCGTGTGACTGTCTTTGTGTAGATATTTATTGCACAGAGGTCTGAAACCGAACCAGTGACATGGCTCAGATATGTTGGCCTATGCCATTTTGTGTCACATGCTGGGACCGTCTATCTAATCCTACTTTAAATATCAGCAAGAATGACTGTCTGAAGCAGGCAGGAAGAAATGTGACAAGTAAGCAGTAGTGGAGTGAAGGACATTCTGGGAAGAGGGAGGGGCATAAGCAGACACTTAGACCCCTCAGGGAGCCCTGGGGGCTCGGCTTAGGACTAGGGGGTGAGGAGCTACAGGTCAGGTCGGGCTGTGTGAAGTTTGTGGGGCTTGCATGTTGGTGGGGAGCCCAGGGCAGGCTTTCCCCAAGGGGCTGTTTAAGAAGACCCATCTGGTTACAAAGGGATTCAGCCCCCTGCTGCCGACTGGGAAGTCCAGGGTTGGGACCTACCACCTGCTGGTAGGGAACCAGGACTTGCAATGACGGTTCCACCCTGCCCCTGAGGCGTTGGAATGGACTCCAGGAGGTTCCACCCTGCCCCTGAGGCGTTGGAATGGACTCCAGGATGCCCAGGACAGGTCTGACAGCTGTGGCGTGGCTCCTGCTCCACCCGCACCATCCCCATGCTGTGATCATGCCGGAGCCCCTGGTTTACTCTTGGAGTCCAGGCATCTCACGAGGGAGCCTTCCGCTCTCACTGCGACCTGGCCATGAACCCTCAATGGCAATTCAAGGTGGCCCGGGGCTGCAGAGGCAGGGAGTCTGATGATGGCATGGGGTCACGTGGAACAGGGTAGGGAGAGAAGTAACACAACGGGAAGACTGTGGCCAATTTCATTGAGTTGTACACGCAGACAGTGTTGAAATGGCATGTCTCTGGTGTACTTACACACACACACACACACACACACACACATATCATTATGAGACAGCTGTGCGGATGTCACCGAATGGTGATCCTGGGCCCAGCACACTGTTCGTCTGGGATTGCCCTTCCCAGCTGGTAAGCCCTGGGTCACAATGATCTGGAAATGGTGTGTGGCCACTTCTGACTTAACTCAGAGAAGAGGGAGTCACCAGCAGCAGCAGCCCGCCCCAACACCCAAGAGGTGGAAGAGCTCAGACACCCTCCCTCCTGGCCGCTGTCCCCATCCTGCCAGCAGCTGGCACCCTCGGTTTCCCTACTGGGTGGGGTAATGTGCCGCAATGGTGACATGGAATTCACAGACCACACTTAGGATGATTCAGGACCAGTAACAACGCCACAGCTTCTTCTCAGCCTTTGAGACAAGTCAGTCAGCTTCCCGGAGATGCATTCTGCCGTGACTGTAAACTGGACTGAGAAGCAGCAGCACGCAATCTAGGATGTGTTTTCCTTTAGGCAAGGTATCTAAAACATACGGTGGGGGCTTATCATATATAAAGGGCAATGTCAATGCACTAAAAATGTTGTTTAATACGGAGAGTCTAGAAAAGGTACTGTCCTCTCATTAATTGAATTTCAAGCACCGGACGGCACCTGGCAGAGCAGCTGCGTGGCCTTATGTGACACAGGCTCTGTGTTCACCTGGCCCTTCCTCTCTCTTTCCAGCAAGCCCTTCAGTTCCATCTTTCTGGGCCACATCCAGGTCTGCAGAGCACTCTCACTCCTGAGTTAGTGATTTGTTCCTTGCAACCACTCCCTGGAAGCAGGCCTCCGATTCATTGTACAGATGAGAAAATAAGAACCTCCCTCCCTCCCTGTGGAGAGGGAGTGGTAGGGAGCCCACTGGGCTGCTCTGTGTCCTACCAGCCTCCAAAGTCTCCTGGCCTTACTTAGTATCCAGAACCAGGATGCCGGCCTGGGGCAGGACCCAGCATTCTGGGGCAGGGAGCCTTATCACAGTGGAGCATGGAGAGCACTGGGTAAGTGTCAGCCAGTCAGTGTCGAAATCCTCAGCTGTGTGAGTCTAGCAATCGGAAACCACTTGACTTCTTCTCTGTAAGGTAGCTCACTGCCATCGAGTTGTTATGACTATAGGACAGAGTGAAATTGCCCTTATGGGTTTATGAGGCCATAAATCTTTACAGAAGTAGAAAGCCTCATCTCTCTCCCTTGGAGCAGCGGGTGGATTCTAACTGTTGACCTTCTTCACCAGGGCATCACTGTCTGTAATAAAGCAGTTCTATGTGACAGATGAAGACAAGATTATGTGTTAAGTACCAGGCTGCAGGCTTGGTATCAAACTAACGATATTCTCATAACCGAGGAAGAAACTAAGACTGTCAAGGATTTCATCCTATCTGGACCAGCAATGAACATCCATGAGGGTAAGAATCAGACAAATCCATGCTAAAAACTCACTGCTATCCAATCCATTCTGATCCTTTATGGGAACATATAGGCTCATCTTTCTCCAGAAAATATCAAGCTTCTCAGGTCCAGGCACCGCTGGGATTTGAACCCAGGATCTCCTGTTTACTAGACAGGCGCTTTAACCAACTAAGCCACGGCGCCACTCATGAACATAGGAGTCAAGAAATCAAGTAATGTATTACATGGAGCAATTCTCCTATAACAGACTTTTAAATAAGCAGAAGTGTCTCTTTGGTTACTAAGGTGTGGCTGGCTGTAAATACATGAAGCAGCTGTGTATACCTTCTCATTCAATCCTTACGGGTTGAGGGAACCACCCTGTCTACATAAGACAGTGGTTCACCTTCCTAATGCCGTGACTCATGTTGTGGTGACCCTGTATGTGGGTCTGTCTGCATGTGGGGGGACTCACCTGGAGACAGACTGAGGAGTAGTGTCTCAGTTCCTACAGCAGAAATATGAAAGTGCCATTCGACCCCCCGGGTTGAGAACCACTGACATGGAGCAAACTGAAGCTCAAGAGAAGCAGAGAAAGGTGGAGTCCAGCTTCTCCAGAGAAGTCTCTGCCCTCACTCACAGAAGGCAGACAAAGCCTGGGTTCAAAGGCGGGTTTCAGAGGCCCTTTGACCTTCCAGGTCTTAGGTTTTCTTCTTCCCTTCACCACGAAAAATTCGAGAACAGGTGCAGCCCAAAAACCTTTGATTTGCCCCAGCCACGTGGAAGCTGACCCCCAAGGCCTAGAGAGCCTCACTAAAGAGGTCTGACGATGTCAGCCAGGGGCAGCAGAGACCCCACCTGGCAAGACCCTCCACACAGAGGGAGCCACAGTCCTGAGGGCGAAACCCTATTTGTCCTGATACTGGTTCTGTCCTGCCAGCTGTGGCGGGATGCCCTTCACCATGGCTGGGACATGGGAAGGAAGCTGCAGGGGGCCCTCGAGGGGCAGCTCTCAGACCTGCAGGTGAAGCAAGCCCAGGAGCCGGCAGAGGCCTGAGCAATTCTGCACATGCAGGGGAGCTGAGGCTCACTGGCATGACCTCCTTCAAGGTCAGCGTGGCCTCCAGCAGGGCCAGGGACAGCACATATCCTTTCCACCTGGGGAGAGGAGGAAAGAAGTTAGTGGAGGTCAGGGTTGGGGGGTCAGGGGTCGCTATTTCCAAAGGATCTTTTCTAATATGTGCAGAAAACACCAACATGTTGCCCATTTTAGACAACATAAGGAACTTGGCCAAACTGTTTTGGGAGAGGAGTCTTTTTCCTTGCCTTGTCCTCTACAAAAGCCCAAGGAAAGCCATGCCTCCACTGCAATGTTTGAGAGAGCGCAGCTTGGCCTACACACTTGTGTGCAGTGGTGGTTCTGTGTGTGATTTTTTCCAGGCATTCTGAAAGTTCCAGCTTGTTCATAGTTCGACCGATGAGAAATAGAAAGCAAAACCTTACAAATAAACATTTCCAATGAATTTGCTAGGGAAAACAAAATGGACAAGAACATAAAAGTGGCAATTAGTATCATGTTTGTAAGGTTCAATAAATATTTAAATGTCACTCTTGATGGGCTCGACCTTACTGTAAATGAGTCACAAATCAGAACTCATTTTATCTTCCTGACTCTTTAATCCCTGTCCCATCTCCCCAGCTGGGTCAAGGAGACCCCCAACCTCTCTGGGTGAGCGGCTCCCGCCAGGGTGACATCAACTCTGGGTTCATGTCTTTTCTTAGACAGCACCACCCTGCCCATCGTTACAGCACTTGGACCCAATGCTGGGTTTTCATCACCGGATGTACTAGTTCTAGAAAGAGCCCCAATTGTAGCATTAGCCCCCAAGTGCCATTGCCCTGCTGTGTGGCCCTGGTCCTGTGCCGTGCCCTCTCTGGGCCTCGGTCCTATTATAAGGACTGAATAGCGTGACTTGCCCCTGATCTGTTTCAGGTCACTCTGAGGTCTCTCTCCAAAGTAGGCATCCTTGCTACCACATGCCCAACAGGAAAAATAGAGCAGTGAGACTCTGGACCCTGGAGCCTGAGAAGGGGAGGCAGGAGGGCTTTTAGAGGCCTGTGGAGACAAGCCCTCTGGGGGACCATTATGGAGACACATGATACTAACACATACTCTGAAAGCCTGTTTGGTCCTTTAGTTCACAAAGCCCACCCACAGCCATTGCCTCTGGGACCCCTTCATGCCACAAACATCCAAGGAGTCCATCGTTGGAGTTTGCTGCTGGGCGGGGAGGGGCCATGAAGGCCAGGGGATGGCGCTCTCTGGCCTCCTGGAGCCTGTGGGAAGAGAGCTGGAGCAGAGGCAGCAGACTGAGGGGGATCAGGAAGGGAAGCTTTGGCAAAGGGGGGGGAGGGAGGGGCTTAGGTAGCTGACCTCGTATGACAGTCCCTGGGTAGTGCGCCTGGCTGTCTATGGAAAGTGGAAAGGCTGGTGAATTGAATCCACCCCAGAGGTGCCCCAGAAGACCAGTCTGGTGACCTGCTTCCCAAAGGTCAGCATTCCAGGCTGAGGGAGGAGCACAGCTCTGCCAGGACAGTCTTTATGATCAGTCCACTTGGGGCAACCCGTTTGGGCTGGCTCTATGATGGGCCACCAGAGGGCCCAACAACCCTGAGACAGCACTTTAAGGCTTCACTTTTCCAGATGAGAGAAGCCAGGCTCCGAGTGGCAACTTCACTGGCTAGGGTCACACAGCAACTTAAACTCTAGTTGAGATTGGGACGAGGCAGCTGGAGCTTTTCAGACCCCTGACATGTGTCGGGTAGCTGCTTACAGGAGGGCCGAGGGAAGAAGCACCAATGTGCAGGTGCCTCCAGGGCTGGGTTTGGGGGTGAACAATGGGCTCAGGCGGCTGTGCAGATGGGGCAGGTTGGGCAGTCTTCTGGTCTGCTGCACTTGGTGTCGCTGTGGTTTCAAAGCAGCGACTCCCCTGGGCCTGCTGTGTGACCCAGTGACCCTTACGCTCCCACACAGAGGCTGGGCTTTCTCTCCAGAGCTTTCCAGACTGCCCCCTCCCCAGGTTCTGCCTTCCTCGCTGTGAGCTGGGCACCAAGTCTGGAGGTGGAGGTGGGAAGTGGAAAGGGCAGCAGGAGACAATAAATAGGCCAACCCTTTTCCTCAACCACCCCCCCCACCCCCCCACCCCCCAGTCAATTGCAGGAAGTTCCCCCAGGGAGTCTCTGGCCCAAAGCGTGGGTTTTCATGGCAAGTGAGCCCCACCCACCAGTGCTTCCTCAGCACCCTGGGGACCAGACTCTCTGGCTCCCCAGTGTCTCCTTGGGAGTCGGCGTCACAGAGGCCCTGTGTGGTCTGGAGACACCGCAGTGATGGGAGATGATGGATGACCTCAATAAGGCGGGCTTCCCTAGGACTCAGTTCCCCAGCTGTCAAGGGCCTCCCTAAGACTTGCGGGGTGAAATGACCAAGCCAGGAAATCAGGCCCCTCAGGGCGAAATGGCTTCAAGGTGGGCACTTCCTGCACCCCTGGCCCATCACCAGTTCAACCTCAACACTGTCCCGCAGGCCCTCTTCTCCTGCTCACTTAGGCTTGTTCCAGCCAGGTGAATTCCAGGGGTGTCCAAGACCACCTCCAGGGTGCCGCCTGTCGAGCTGGGCACCGGGGCTTGTCTTCTCCGAGGGCATTTGGATGACACGGTGTTATTAACACAGCATCCAGTTCTCTCCACTCCACAGCCAGAGGGTGGTGAGGGCCCATGAGAGGGTGCAGGGAGGGCAGCAGACATGCTCTGTGGCTGCTAAGGCTTTGAACGGCCTCCCCGCTCACTCTTTTGTTTCACTCGTTCTGGGGGAAGTCACATGGGGGGCAGCCCAAGAGCGGGGCCCATGTGCCAAGAACTGCAGCCTCCCATCCGTCAGCAAGCCGGTGAGTGGGTGGGCTCAGATGCACACCCTCCAGGCCCAGGCAGGCTCCCCGGACCCTGAAAAACAACTCTCCACAACTCTCCTGTGGGCCTCCAAGCCCACGTGAGAGCATGTGCGTGTTGTGTATGCTTCTGAGTTTGGAGTCGCTGAGGACACACCAGTAAAGCCGTCTTGCAGCACTTGATATGCTAATGCTCACCTCCAGGAAGGAAGATGCCTGCCAAGTGGCATTCCCACAGCACCACGGCTCCGACCCGGCATTGAACCGGCCCACGTGGACTGTACCTTTCGGAGCTAAAGTCAGCACCGACCTCCCGTCTGCCCTTCTCTCCCGCCTGGGAGCAGAGGGTCTCAGCCATGGGACCCAGGTGGGTCCCTCAGGCGGTTGGTGGCCTCAGGCCAATCCCCGGTTGCTTCCCCGCAGGCCAGCTCCGCCAAGGGGTGAGTAGTAGTTGAGCTTCTGCACAGCTCACAGAGGGTGCCCACGCTGCCTCAGCAACCAGCCTGAGAACCCCTCGAGGCGGAGCTTGTCCCTCCCCCATCAGACTGGGACCTACCCTGGGGTGGGACCCGCCTTCATCAGACTGGGAAGTCTTAGGGACAGGGTAGGACGTGTGCCTTCCCCATCAGACTGGAGTTGCTCACCCAGCAAGGACGTCCTATGGACATAGCATAACCCCGAGGGGGCGGGTCACCAAAGCCTTCTCTGGCTGTAAGGATGAACACGCCTGTGTCCTTCCTCCCTTTTCCAACTCATGCTTTACCCAGGAAGAGTCAAGTCATTTCCAGGTCCCTGATGGGTCAGAAATCCACTTAAGAACATTAAAAAAAAAAGTCTATAATGCAAATACTTTATTATCAACGAGTGACCTGTATTAGCTTTTTGTCTGGGTATTAATATTTCAAAAACCATACACCAAGCCCAGGCTTTTGCACCTAGCTTCGCTGTATCATTTTCTTAAAAAATAAAAATAAGAGGAGGAAGGAGGAAGAGAAAGAAAATATATCTGTATTGAAAGAATTATAAGCCAAAGTGCGTCTTCTTGTTTTGTCCATATACACACATTGCACCATACATAAATAATTACATTGTAAAAATGACTCCATAATTACAAGTATAATATATATTTCCATATAATATATAAAACTTTATATTAAATCTAGGTAGATGATATTTGGGGGTTTTCGGCGGCAGAGCGATGTCTCTGGGCTCCGGCCCCACTGGCTGCAGGCGGGCGGGCGGTGACCACAGCTGAGCTGCGCTGCACTGGGCACCAGCCTCGACAGCCGCCGCTATCTGTGGTTGTTGAGGAGAACCTCGAGCCAGCAGGGACAGGAGGTGATGAACTGCCGGGAGTAGCAGGGCCCCCAGCCCTTGGCAAAGCTGATGCGGACGCTGTTGGGGTCGTAGGGGCCGTCGGCGGCGTCTGGCTCTGGTCCATGCTGCAGAAGGCCTGACCGCTCAAAGTCGAACACCTTGATGGAGTAGCCGGGTGGCACCTTGCGCACCACGAGGGCACGGCCGCCGGGCGCGTCCAGCGTCGGGGAGTTGACGAAGATGGGGTGCTCGCCGCGGTTGTAGGCCCACACGCCGTCGGGCTCCTTGCTGAGCAGGATGCCGAAGCCGATCTTGCTGCGCGTTCGCTGAACCGACTCACTGCGCTGCTCCAGGCTGAGCTGGCCCAGGCAGAAGCCGCTGCCCTGAGGTAGGTCGTAGAAGATGCTGACGGCCTGGTCGTACACCGCATAGAGGCGGCCCACTCGCGTCCGGTGCTCCCAGTACGCCACACTGCACCAGTGGCTCGGCTTCGTTGCTTCAGGAGACATGCTGGCATCTGCAGGACAGGCAAGCACAGGGCACAGGGCCGTTACTCAGGGCGGAGAGGTGCATTCTGCAGCCGGGGGGGTAGGGGGGGGGTGGGGGGGGGGGGGCCGCGGGGGCGAGGAAGACTACAGCACTCAAGGGTGCCCAGCTGTCCTCAGGAGGTTTACAGCACAGCGGAGGCATTCTCTCCCGCCATCTCTCTTCTCATGCACACCCAAGTGCTGTGGACCTACTGTGTGCAGGATACTGTGGATGGACAGGAGTGAACCACACCCAACCCCCCTGAGCACAAGCAGTCCAAGACCACTGAGCTTCAGCAACACACCAGGCACTGTCCACGACACAAGGAGGGCTTCAAAAGGCTGGTGAGAGCATGGAGCATTCCCACAAACCCTCTGAAGCCTCCTGGTATTCTCATAAGCACTTGGGCCTCACAGAGACTCTGGGGTTGAGAATCCAGGGAGCAGCAGCCTTTCCAAGATCACAGCTTCCGAGGAGCAGGGGCAGCATCTGGACCCCACTATCTCCGCCCACCCTAACTAGAGTATGGTCAGCTGCTTTTGACTCAGGAACCTCAGGTGAGAGAGCTGAACTGCCCCGTAGGGCTTTCTGGGCTGCCCTCTCTAAGGGAGGGAAACACCCACACCTCAGCCCAGGTTCAAACTGCCAACCTTCCGGTCAGCAACTAAGCATGAAAACATCAACTCCAAATTCACTTCAGTCAAATCAATTTCCACCCCCAGAGACCCTATAGGGCAGAGTAGGGTTGGTGGGGTTCCAAGTCTGTAACTTCGTGGGATTGGAAAGACTCATCTCCGGTGAAGTGGCTGGTGGCCTCAAACTGCTGATCTTGAGGTTAATGGTGCAATATGTAACCAGGACACCACCAGAGCTCCTCGGGTTACATTAGTTGAGGATAAACTACCCCTTGGGGTGGCATAGGAAGCAGGGAGGAGTGCTGGGCCCCAGAGTCCCTTGCAGCCTTGAAGGTGGGATTCCTGTGGTAGCCTGGTTCTGTACAAATAAAGCCACCCCATTGCTCCCTACCTCAGCGTGACATGTTTCACAGAGTCTCCCAGGGTTCCTGAAGCTCAATTCTCTTGGCAGAAAATGAAGGTTTTCACCAGAATTGCAGGTCCCTCCGTGAGCGAGAGCTGCTGAGGGTCTTGGAGCTCTCCATGGGGAGGGCTGGGGTGGCTCTCCACAGCATGCTGGCCCCCTCTCCGGGCCTGCTGCCCACTGTACAAGAAAGGGGGACCTGGAGGATGACTGGAACCCTTCCCATTCCCTACCAGGTGCCCCAGACACGGCTCCACAGAGGGGGTCCCTCTGCTCCAGTTCCACTGAGAACAACACAAAGAGCTTGGCAGTCTCCCCCAGCTCTGCCTAGAAGCCCTAAGGGAGCCAGCTGACAGGGACCCAACTGTGGCAGCATGAGGCTGAGCAGAGGCCTGATGGGCACACTCCACACTCAGCCTAGTGCGGGGTTCCAACCACAGGTCCCCAGGTCTTCAGAACCCAAGCCCTTCAGCCAGCCCTGGGGATGCATCTGCTTGCCTCAGTCTCCAATCAGCCCCGCAAGTTTCTGGTGAAAGACCAGAAGAGGAGATCAAGAGGCCTTTCACCTAGCCCTTGACTGCCTGGATTCTTCGTCACAACCATCGAGGCCACGCCAGCTCACAGTGGGGGCTGCACCCAGCAGCAGACAGCTCCAAACAGCTCAAAAACCCCGAGTCCAACACCCCAGGCCGTTGTACTATCTCCTGACACCTGTCTGGAAGGCCTGCAGGCCACAGCCCACACTGCCTCTGCACTCCAGCCCACCACGCCCCACCCACCACCGAGAGCACCCTTCGTGTAGCCGGCACAGTGAGGGGCAGAGAGGCTGGCTTGCACATGCTGGGCCATGAGTGACCAGACCACAGGCATCACTGAGCGACTTCCCCATGAGCGAGGCACTTTCTGTACAATATTCACGGGAGAGACATCCTATTGGCCTCTTCATTTTACAGGGGAGACCCGGAGGCCTGGGTCTAGTGGTCTACCCTGATCCAGGACACAAAGACTGAGTTCTGGACAGATGGCACAGTAAAGCTACGACAACGAGACAGTCTCTCTCTTCTTGAAGCCTCAGTGTTCCTTCCCATAACCACAACGACGACTCTCAGGGTCTGAGCCCTGGTGAGACTGAGACTCCCTTCTGACCTGAGCACTCATGGTGTGTGGTAGCCCAAGCTGGAGGGAACCACTCCCACAGAGCCCTGGGACCACGGTGGCCCCAACAGTGATGGGGACAGAGTCCCGAGGCAGTCAGAATGAGGAACTGGCAGGTGACAAGCATGCCTTCCCAGCTTAAAGTGTATGTGTATGTGGGGGTGGGGGTGGAGACACTCAAAAGACAGTCCTTATGGTTGGGGACAGGCCCCCACCCTCACCCCAAGCTGCCCTCAAGTCCAGCCTCCTCTAGCTGTCTGGTTCAAGGACAGTGCCCAGGGCAGGTTCCACCCCGTTGCCCCTTTCATTGAGCAGATGAGGTGACACCTCACCAAGCCTGGGCTCCTCGCCAAGCCTTCTAAATTCCTGGAGACAGAGGCTCTGCCTGACCATGCCCCCCTCCCCCCTAAGGTGGACACAGCCTCAACTGCAGCTGCCTCTGGCAGACCAGGCAGGTGTCTGTGCCATCAGCCAGTGGCCCATCTGGTCCCTGGCCCCAATCCTTGAGAGTTGTGAGTGCCGCCCCCTTCCTTCTCCACTGCTTCTACTCCCCAGGGCACTGAGGACCATGCAGGACGGGGAAGCCAGGACAAAACCCAAACTCGACAAACCCAGGTCACAGCCTGTTCCAACTTGTGCAGACCCATGGCAAAAGGAAGCGGCAAATGCAACCTAACCCTGGGTGGAACACCATCTGGGGTCTCTGCAGTGTCGAGCGCGGAATCACCACGTGGTTGGAGCGCCCCTTCTGACTGCACAAGGACACCCTGCTTGCTCAGGGGCCATGCCCCCAATCAGGAGCAGCCACAGCCGAATTACTGTGTCATTGGGACTCACGGTGACCTAACTGAGGGCTGTCATTCTCTACGGGAGCAGGCAGCCTCTTTGGTTCTCCTGCGAAGGGACCTGAGTTGGCCCTGTGACCTTGTGGTGGTGTCCACCTGACAGCGCCACCAGGGCTCTTTGGAGATGCTGCTAGGCCCAGTAATTCCCCTGGAGAGGACGCCAGTCCAAGGTCTATGCCCCAAAGGCTTGAAAGTAGGGAAAAGGAGGAACACAAGCAGGCACGTGCACCCAGTGTTCACTGCGGCACGATTCCCGAGAGCCAAGAGGCGGGACCAGCTAAATGGCCACCCGTCAAGAGATGTGTGAAAGCACACTCAGTGGCGCACACACAGGATCCTGCTCTGCCGAGGGGAAATAAAAGCCCTGGGACCAAAGCTGGAGGAGCCCAGGTAGCACTGGGCCCCCAGGCAGCCTCACTGCCACTTCCCTCACCAGGGCCCCACAGGACGGGGTAGAGCTGCCCCTGGGGGGTCTTAGAGGCTGTAAGTGCTGACGGGAGGAGAGAGCCTCATTTTTCTCCGGCCGTGTAGCTGGTGGTTCTGAACTGCTGACCTGGGTGAGCAGCCCCAGCACTTAGCCCACTTTGCCACCAGGGTTCCTCTAGAAACCAACCCCTAGGCCAAGTGAAACAAGTCAGGAACAAAAGAACCAATAGTGTACGATCCCACTCATAGCGGAACGATGCACACAGACTGCGGTTTACCAAGCGGTTAGAGGGCAGTGGGCAGCTAATGTTGGGGATCCAAGTGTCCTGCTCTGGATGGTGAAAGAAACTGCAGAAGTGTGAAATGCCCAGCAGTGACGGCTACACAGCATGGTGAGGGGCACGAAGCTCGCCTAGGTGGCCACTGAAAGGGATTAAGATGACAATTGTTGTTCTAGGTTTTTAACACCACCACCCCCAACTCGAGAACATTTCCCCTTGACTTTCTGACACAAGGTTGGTCCTGAGACCAGCCTGAGAGAGACACTGATGATACCCACTGTCCTCGTGCCTAAAAGACAAGGTGCTGCGGCTTCATCAAGGGCACACAACATCACACAAGGCCCTGGAACTGGACTCCAGAGCTTGTCCCATAAGCCAAAGGCTTCGGAGTGAGACGATCGAATAGGGCTGCCCCTGTGGAATGGATGGGTGGCATAGTTACATGCCAGGGTGTTCCCTCTGCACAGTGGAGTCCTTACCGACTGAATACCTCGCTCACACATTCCATCTTGGGTATTTTTCTGGAAACGCTGGCAGCAGATCAATTAGGTGCAGAAAAGAAGGCACTGTCTGTTGATTGGTTCCAGCAGGGATTTTACCCTTCAAAGGCCAGGGCCCCTTTGGGATGTCGGGGGTCATGGCCTTGCTTAGAAGGTCACTGTGGGAAATTTCAATAAGCTAGCACGCAGCAGTGCCTTTGCAAACTGGAAAGCACTTTGCAAAGGTTGAGGTTTGGTTGCCAGCCTGGTATCTGTGCTGAGAAGAATGAAGTGGTGAGGGCCTGACGAACAGGGCCGGGAACAGGGACAAGGCTGTGCCGTGCGCACACATGTACACATGCACACACACGCATGCACGCCTGGACTTCATGCTGTGTGGACCACGCAAGCTGACCAAGGAGGTTGTGGGAAAATCCAAGCACAGGCAGACACCAAAAACCTAGGTCCCTCTGCGCTTCCCACCGCGGGGCCTCTCATCCGTGTCTGCGTTGTCGCTCACAGGGTACAAAAAGACAGTCTCTTGCATAAGGTCGTCTTCCCTTAGTGGCTCCGAGGCTGTAGGCTGTGGTCCCGCCATCTCCCACAGCCATCAGCCTAATTAGCAACCAGCTCCTTAATTGCAAATAAATACCTGGGAGTCAGACTTGAGTGAGCAACATCAAAGATGACCATGCTCTGACCGAAACTCCTGTTCACTAACCCCTGGCTCAGGGTCTGGCCTAGTTCCCAGCCAGACTCTGGGTCCTGGCTGTGAGAGCTCCAAGGGGACTGTGGGTCCCAGCCGTGAGAGCTCCAAGTAGGGGGGGTGGGGGCACAGCAGTCCTGCGCCCTGTCTGGGATAGATCTGGCAGGTTGACACTAGCCTGGGAATCAGGAGACCGATTTCCTGGCAGAAGCTTAGAAGTCACCTATGGCTTCTTCTTTGGCCTCAGTCTTCCCATCCGGACCAGGCAGTGATGCTTCCCCTCCAGCTTAACATGCCCGTATTAGGTGCGTGCTCACAGCTGCTCCAGTCATAACCACCCCATACCAAAACCAGCTCCAATGTCTTTCAACAGGAGGATGGACAAGCCAAAATAAAGTGGAGCCTGTCCTGGTGCACGGCAGCTATGCACGGGGCTTCTATCTGTAGGAACAGCGGCATGAAACCCCCAGGTGCTCTGTGGGAGGGAGACGGGGCTTTCGACATGGATAAAGAGGTACTGTTTTTGGGGAGCGCACAGGGGCAGTTTCACCCTGCCCTACAGGGTCACTGTGAGCCAGCATGGATGGCGAAGTTTGGGTTTGTTTGTTTGTTTGTTTGTTTTCCCCCTCTGCACCAAGACACATAGCTCGGACAAGTTTCAAAGGAACCACACACAAGAGGACATGCCCTTTCCATCTCTCTGTGAGTCTTCAATGGGCAAAATGAATCTATTGGCACAAATCACACGGTGATTACCTCTGAGGAGGGTTGCAAAGAAGGCTGGGGAAACTTTCTGAGATGGTGAGATTGTTTGATATCTTAATTGGAAGCCATGGTTACGTGCGTGTACACATTGAAACAGGCCCTGGCTACCCAGCTATCATCTATCAACTTACTAAAGAGTCCCAGTGTAGTGATCACATGTTAGGCTGCTAACCACAAGGTCCAAAGTTTGAAACTCCCAGGCACTTGTGGGAGAATGATGGGGCTTCCGACTCCCACACAGGGCTGCAGTCGCCAAAGACATGGGCTAGTTCCATCTAGCCCTGACTAGTTCTATCAGCACTGAGTCAGTGGCCATGCTCAGCTGCTAACGGAAAGGCTGGGTCTGTCCCAAGGGTGCCCTGGAAGCAAGAAAGCACTCCGCAACCCTGGGAGATCAAAAGGGCAGCGTGCCTCGAGGGCACAACTCAGCAGCGAGGGGCGGCGGGGGGACGGAAACAGGAAGCACAGGCAGGACGTGGGGTGAGCAATGCAGCCTCGTGGGGGCTGCAGTCAATGCGATGAAACAACACGTGTACAGACTGCTGCGTGGAGAACAGATCTGCTCTGTGAACGTTCACACAATCCACAATAAAAACAAAACCTACCCTGGGCAACCCTGTGGCGCAGTTCTACTGGGACACACGTGGACAGGGCCGCCGGAGTGGGGCTGATGCGTGATACCAGGTGACCCCCTGCAGAGAGGGCGAGGGCAATTCTAAACAGGCTGTGGAAAACAGGAGTGAAAGGGTAACAGAACTTCCCCATCAACTCTTGGAACCCCCTCACATAGATGATATTTGGGGAAAATAGATACCTTGGGCGAAGGCAAGTGCCAGGGCACAGCATCCAGGCCTGGCAGGGGTGGCCCTGCTACAGGATGGCGCCCACATTCCTGCCACCAGAGGGAGCTGTGCCACCCGCAGTCGCAGGAGGAGACTTGGTCCCAACAATGGGCCCTCTCCCTCGCCAAGGATTGAAATTCCTTCCCCTGGGCCTCTGGGCCCAGTAAGGGGTGCTGGGAACCCAACGTATAATTTTGTGGGGGTGCTGGGGCACCAAGGGAACTGGCTGCAGTCTGGGGGAGGCAGGGAGTGCTAAAGTCCCAAGAGCTTTTAGACTTCTTCGAATCAGCAGCTTTCTGTGAGAACAAAGGGCAGGGGCCTTCCTGTGTATTCTTCCCCCCACCCCACCCCC
>PVJH01027932.1:0-27897 GCA_004026705.1 Nesogale talazaci
CACTGAAGGCGACTCTAGCACAAGTCACAAGTCTCATGTTTCCTAAACTTCCTTTGGAAAACGAAATCAGGTTGTTGCTGCTTGGTGCCATTGAGTACATTCAGACTCAGAGTTGACCTGTGTACGAAACGAAACCCCCCTCTTCCCCCACCCCGCCGCCCAGTCCTGCACAAGTCTCACGACTGTTATGTTTGAGTCCGTGGTTGAGGCCACCGTGCCAATCCAGCGAATGAAGGGCCTTCCTCTTTTGCACTGCCCTTCTACTTTCCCAAGCACGATGTCCTTCTCCCAGGGACTCGTCTCCTTCGGTGATCTGTCTGAATCCTAGGAGGTGAAACCTCACCGTCCTCGCCTGCAAGGAACATTTTAGCTGCTCTTCCAAGACTGATTTGCCTCTTCTTTGGAAGCCCAGAGTCCTTCCAATTCTCCTCCACCTCCACAATGCACATACATGGCTTGCCCTTCCATCGTCTTTCTTTATTGTCTAACTTTCAGAAGCAGGTGAGGTTATTGAAAACACCCAGCATGGGTCAGACCGCCTTAGTTCTCAAAGCAGCCTCTTTGCTCCGCAATAATTGAAAGCGGCCTTCTGCAGCCGATGGACCGAGTGCAACTCATCGTTTGGTCTCTTCACTGCTGCTTCCATGAGCACTGACTGAGGACCGAAGCAAGACAAAATCCTCGACAGTCTCCACATTTTCTCGGTTTATCATGATGTGACCTCTTGGTCCAGTTGGGGGGATTTGGGTCGGAAGGACACTGGCTTGTCATCCACACCGAAGGCTGCAGTCCTTGATCTTCATCAGCCAGGGCTTCACGTTTCTCTCACTTTCAGCAAGCCAGGTTGTGCCATCTGCAGATCTCGGGTTGTTAATGAGCCTTCCTCCCGTCCGGAAGCCACAATATTCTTCATGTAATCCAGCTTGTTAGATTATTTGCCCAGAATATTGAGTAAGAATGGTGAAAGGATACAACCCTGACATACACTTCTCTTGAGTTTAAAGCATGCAGCAATCCCTTGCCCAGCTGGTACAACTGCCTGAAATACAAGAGAAATGACTAAAGGGCTCCTCTGTTCCTTCCCGGGCCCTTCTCCCAAGAGAACCACATGATTCTGTTAGGTTTCTCCTGTGGGAAATACCCTGGTTTCGCTGGAGAAAGGGTTCCTCCAAAGCCTGGTTGGTGATGCAAGTGGGTTTTGATCAAGAACAGAAGTCTCAGGTTTTACAGTTAACTGAACACCGGCAGCCTCATAGGGTGAACGCGGAGAGACCTCCGAGAGACAAGGCAGGGGCAGAGCAGCAGCCAAGGAAAGGGCCGGTCTCTGGCCTTCAGGGCCTTCAGCTGGGAGGTGTGATTAAGGATCGTGGAGCGGGGGCTGTGCGGAGGGGCGGGGCGCGGCGCGGGGCGGGGCGCGGCGCGGCGCGGCGCGCGGGGGAGGGGGGCGGGGCTGTGCGGAGGGGCGGGGCGCTGGGCACCTCACCCGCCGCTCTCCGGGCCTCAGCCCGCCTCTTGCGCCTGCACAACCTGTAGAAATGGTTTTCCCTGGGAGCAACAACGCGCCGCCGGGAACCCGGGAGGGGGAAGGAGGGGTGGGGGAGGGGGTGGGGCGCACGGAACGGGAGCGGGACCCGGGAAAACAATGGCCGGTTTGGGGCCCGGAGCGAGACGCCGCGAGGCGGCGAGCCTCGGCCGGACTGGACTGGGCTCCCGGCCTCTCTGCGCCTCGGGCCGGCGGTCCGGGGCGGCTGGGACCCTGGGAGGCGGGCCTGGAGGGTGGGGCGATGCGCAGCTTGCTTAGGTCACAGGGGAGGGCTGGCGCGGGCCCGCTGCTCAGCCTGTCTACCCGCCTTACGCGGCCGCCAAGTGAAAACAAAATTGTTATGTGGGCGAGGCTCTCGAGGAGAAGAGAACCCACTTATCCCAAACAGGGTGTCCTGGCAGGGTGCCCAGCCTCTCTGGAGCCCTCCACCAGCGGTCACCTTGTGCCCCCCCCCCCCCCCCCCCCAGGAAAGTCCCCACTGCCTCCAAAGGCCAGAGAATGGCCATCACCAAGCAAGGGACCGGAGGCCTCTCCAGTGGGCTGTGCTCAGTGCCTGGGCCTCCAGACCATAAGGGAAAAAGAGGTCTCGTCTTCCATACGGGGCTCTTATGAACCTGACCGACAACGCCCTGGTCAGTGCAGTGAGCAATGACGCCATCACTCCACGTTCAGGACCACCCACTACTCAAGTCAGACTACCTCTGGTAGGTAGCCGAAGAAAGGGCAGGGTGCAAGGGCGCCCCCTGGTGGTGACTCAAAGATATGTCCTCACACCACTCCCAGGGAATGATTGAAAACCCACAGGTTCTTTTACAGAGAAGCCCTGGGCACTTCCTCCATCACGCTCACTTGAGCCCTCCAGAGCAGTGATTCTGAGCCAGGGTAAATTGCAGAAAATCCAGGGAGAAGGGGTACAGTGATCTTTCTCAGAAATGCCTCTGACTTGCAGCCTCATTCAACCTAGCCCCTGGGTGGGATTGGAGGAGTGGGAGGAGGGCTGGAGAATCCCAGAGTTACACAATTTTTCTAATTCCAAAGTACCCGTTGTGGTTAGGTATTTGGCTGCTAAGGGAAAGGTCTGCAGTTCAAGCTCAGGAAGTACATCGCTGGAAAAAAAGATGCTGAAATCTGGAAGGAAAAAAAAAAAAGATGCAGTCATCCACCTCCAAAATGTAAGGAAAGCTGGATCCACTGAGACATTCTTCTTAACAGAACTTCAAGACCAGTGGCAAGTTTTCAGCAAGAGCCTGCCTTTCAGTCTTCCACAAGCTCATGCAGCCCAGGCCCTCATTCACAGAGGGAGGGTGTCATATACTCACATTAGAGCGTAGCATCAGTCATGTTAGGTCGATTCTGACTCACAGCGGGCCTCTGTACAAGAAGAGGAAACCCTGCTAGCCCTGCACACCCGCACAGTTCTTGCTGTCTGAGTGCATTGTTGCTACACTACGTCAACTCCTCTCATTGACGGTATTCCTCTTTCCCTCAAACTTCTCACCAAATTCTTCCCTCCTTATCTCCAAGACAAATGAAAGGAAGTTTCACCAGCATGACCTAGAAGGAGCATTCTGCCTGTACTTCCAAGATAGCTTTATTCATTCTTTGGGCAGGTCATGGTATTTTCAACGATCTCCCCTCCAACACCACAGTTTAAAAGCAGTGGTTCTCAACCTTCCTCCTGCCGTGATGTTTCAATACAGGTCATCCCCCAACCATCAAATTATTTTTGTTGCTGCTTTATAACTGCAATTTTGCTACTGCTAGGACTCGGACCCCTGTGAAAGGGTCGTTTGACCCCCTAAAGGGGTCATGACCCACAGGTTGAGAATCACTGTTTTAAAGACACCACTTCTCTGTGATCTTCCTTATTGCTGCACTTCACTTGAGCACCAGGTTTGAAGAAAGCAACAGTTTACATTGAGAGCCATCAATCAATTTTAAATCTCCATGTAGATTCAGCCTTCCTTGAGCTCTTTCTGACCATGGACCGGAGGTGTCAAAAAAGCTTTGCTCCAGGCGAAGTTGAGTTTGCTCTGCCTCCGCTGGCCAGCCCAGGAAGGGGCAACCTAGACTCCAGGAACTCGGCTAGGCTTGACCTTTCTGGAAATTGAAGTACTAGGTCTGCCTGGTCTGAGTAGAATCCTAAGCACTTGTCTAGAGAGTCACTCTAGGATCCCTGGTGATGCAGTGGGTTAAGCCATGGAACATTGGTTTTCTTCACATTGCGTTTTCATCCCTGTTGAAGGCTGAAACCCTTGAGCATCATCAGCAAGTGCTTCAAGTCCTTTCCACTTTCAGGAGGCGAAGTTGTTCCACGTGCATATCTCAGGTTGAATAAGCTGTCTTCCTCACCTGATGCTGCATTTTTTCGACATAGAATCCAGCTTCTCTGATGATTTGCTCAGCTGAGTAAGCATGGTGAGAGGCTACAACCCTGACACACACGTTTTGCTGAATTTAAACCAATTGGTAGTCCCTTATTCTGCACGCACAACTCCTCTTGGTTAGGTACCGATTCCGCTTGAGTGCTGTCCATACCACAGTATGACAAACTGGCAGAGAAGTGGTTGAGGACGTGGATAGAGTGGGAGAAAAGAGTAACAAAACTCAAAATCTTAAAATTCTAAAATTTGTAAGTGTTCTGGAAGGATTAGCGAAAAGTGCACATAGTATCGTTCACTCTAGGATCCCTGGGGATGCAGTGGGTTAAGCCATGGGACGCTAACAGCAGGGTCAGTGATTCATACTCAATTCCCGAGCCATGGGGAGCTGGCTGTCAGTTCCCTTACAGGTTCAGAGTCTTAGATACAGGAAGCAGTTCTCCTCTGTCTTAGACAGTGGCTGTGGCTCAGAGTCAACCCCTCAACGGGGGGTTTTGCAGTTCACTCTTTGTGATGTGTAAGTAAGTTTGTGGAAGGAAAGAAGCATCCGTACGCTATTGAAATTTTTGATTTAGTGGGAGGGGTATGTAGATAAATGCAAAGACCTACGTGAGACAAGAAGCGAAGTAGATCAGATAATGAAACATTTTCATTTTAAAAGAAATGCTGTGTGGAGCATGGCATGCACCTGAAGGTGTACTAGGGCTATGTGCCTTTTGAAAACTATTCTTAGAGGATAATTGCACAGATACTATGTAGATCGAAATGAAAAAAAGGATATAAAGAAAATTGCAGATGTTATAAGGAATTACAGTAATGGCCTCGGTAGAATTTCTGAGAATGTAACATTTGATCAGAAACTTAATAGGTCAATAAAATTTAGGTAGAAAGGGGAGGATAGGAAGAGAAGATTAAGACAGATGTAACAGTAGATAGAACAGAGTATGTGATGTTTCAATGAGGGGCAAGTTACATAATCAGCAAATACGTATGAGCTTACTGTGCTTACCCTGCTTCCTAGTTAGTCCCTGTCAGAGATTACGAACTTGAAGAGAGAAAATAAGTATATTCTGTAGAAAGGTGCTCTGGGGTGGGAAGAGAGATAGATGACACCCATATCTAGATACAAAATCTTTAATGTGAAAAGCATGCGGTTGTTCTTTGCCAATCAGTAAGTAAGAACAGTAAGTAAATAAATTTGTGCCTACGTTGCATGTAGGGTAATCTGAAACTTGAATGTGACTGTAGTCCAGCCACCAAGTGGGGAAGCAGTAAGAGAGGAACTGAGGCCATAGGGACCAAGCAGTGCACATCAAATAGGCCACATTGAGATGACTAACAGGAAGTCTTTAAAGGACTTTAAATGATGGGATTGTGCGGTCTTTTTATGTATTTCCCTAAATTATTCTGGTTAGACTCTGAAGTATATAATTGGGAAATTAAGATTGATGCGGCCACATGGTTAGGAGCTGTTGCTGTAGTTCAGGTGAGATAAGTTGGGTAGGATCAGAAGGGTGATGATTGGAATGGAGAGACATTCGATCATTTGGGATCAGGACTGGCTGTGACAAAAAAAAAATACCAAATGACAGTGGCTAGAACAGATATATTTTTGTTTCATATAATTGAATTGTGTAGTCAGTGCGGAAGTAGACGATGGCTTCACTTACTCCTCCTATCTTGTTTCTCAGTGTGTGGTTTCCTTCTTCAGGTTCCAGGTGTTTTATTCCCATCAACATGACTAATGAATAAAGAATAGGGTAAAATGTGTAACTACCTTTAAAGTAAAGTGACACCACTGACCGGGGGGAGAGAGGGGTCTTCATTAAAAATTTGGTCTATATGAAGCAACAAAAATGCTCATAGAGTGAAAAAATAGTATCGTAATATATTTATTTAATTTTAAAATGCTGCGGGACACAGAGCAAATTGTTAAAAAGCAGGATGTCTGGTCATGTTACTTTAAGGGCATTTCCTAGAAATTACACACATGAGTCCTGGTGGCATAGCGGTTACGTGTTAGGTTGCTAATGATAAGAAATTACACAAAACACTTTTAGTAACAGCTCATTGAAAAAGAACTAAGTTACACGGTTCCATCTGGTAAGAAGGACCTATGGAAAAGAAAGTAGTTTTTCTTGGTGATCCCAGTTACAATGGAAGACCAGCAGGTCTGTTAGTAAGGACAAAGGAAAAGAGATGGAACAGACCAGAGTCCCACTTCTCTGACCTAACCCACAGAATAAGTGGGTAAATGAATGAAGGGGTAAATTAAAGTCAAAGAACAAGAATTAATCAGTTTCTCTGAGCTTGTCCACCAAATACCGAAAAAGGTAAGGGAAGTAGTTTATCCACTGTCCTGTATGCACTTCCAGAGATGTTCTCTGATAATAGATGTGAGTAAGGGGTTGGGACCAGATGATATACGTGTGTGACCTGGGCACATACAAACACTTCTTTTTGTTACAAAGAGTATTGTGTTCAAACACACCATTATAAATATGAAAAAATTTCACTTACTATAGCTTGGAGAACTTGGAAAGTATATAGAAAAGAGACTTAATAGTCACATAACTTGTTCATTATAGGGCTCCAGTTATTATTTACTAGTGCCTACTCATGCATATTTAATTTTGTAGCTGAGTCCCGGTGGAGAAAGTGGTTGAGTCCAGGACTGCGGCCTGTGGATTTGGCAGTTCAGATCCAGTGGTGGCTCTCAGGAGCAGCAATAGCAATGAGGTGGGGAGGCTTAGCCGAGGAGCGGTAGTAGCAGAACCAAGACCCCAAAAATGAAATAGGTGATGGGCTTACTGGTCCAGAGAGTAAGCAAACTTGAGTTCTTCAGGCAGCACTAAAGGATCTCTGTAAGATTACCTGAACACTCCAGAAGCCAAGGGGACACATGTCTGATAGGCTGAGGACCAGAGAGGCATGTATGTGGGAATTCTTGAAAAGAGGCACTGCAGATGAAAGAATTGTATCCTTAGCACTTCTGATCCCAAACTATAACTTTTAATTTCCTTAAGAAGCTCCAGAATCATGAGTCTCATCTGAGTTCTCTATGGCCAATACAATGGATATAGAGTATAGCAAAGAAGTACAGAACAGCCATGTACTTTTTCTGTGTTTGTGATGACCTATGACAGTTTTGAGACTATTTGACACTCCCTGCAATACACAACATGAGCCCCTTAACTGTCAGCATGCTGGGGCCCTTGACGGGGTTCTGATTTCTTTCTGTGCGGGGAAACCCTTCATCGTTTCTGTGAACTCACTTGCTCCAACACCTTCAACAATAACACTGCGTTATATATTCTAACAAGCATAATTAACCTTTTTCCTCACTAGGTTCCTATGAGCTGGAATTGACTTAAGGGAAGTGAGTTTTAGGATCCCTTTCGCCCATGAACACCTTTTCTTCTGTACTGAGCATCTCAAGAGAAGAAGGAAAGTGTTTTAGTTATGTGGTGCTGCAATAACAGAAATATTACAAGTGGATGGCTTTAATAAACACAAATTTATTTTCTCATAATTTAGAAGTAGAAATCAAAATTCAGCTCTAAGAGAAGACTTTGCCTCTCTTTTGACAGTGTGGGAAAGGCCTTGCCTCCTTAGCTTGGTTTCTCAGACATGGATGCTCTTCATATGGTGTGATAGCTGTCTTTCCCACTCTAGGATCACCAATGTTCAGTGTAGGAGCTGGTTATAGCCATCAGTCACAGGCTTAATCTCTCCAACAAAATATTGAGTCATCAATATTTCAGGGAGCAACTTAGAACACTTATTCTTTGTGTGTAAAAAGAATTTTCCAAATTCTTCAGTCCTGTCTTCATTCTGCAATAACCGCCCCCCTCCCCCATTCTTCCAGGTTTTCACTTTTCTAACTGTGTGTTACGAATTGGATGAAAATTTATAGAGCAAACTAGTTTTTCATTCAAGAATCCATATACATTTTTTTGTTGCATCGATCACAATCCTACAATGTAATAGTGCCCAACCCACTTTGTCCTTGTTTCTTGTTTCTCTTCTTCCTTCTTTCCTATGCCTTCCTGCCCCTGAACTTTATCTCTGGGTGAATGTTGGTTTTTGGATCATATGGTCAACTGTTGCGAGAAGTGTGTACCACCACTCCTGGGTGAGTTCAGTTCTAGGATTGAAGAATGTCTAAGGCCCACAGTCTTGGGAGTTCAATGAGTCTCTACATGACATTGGCATTGATTAATTTTAATTTTATTTTGTATGCCTCATCACCCCCTACCCCCACTCTAGCTACTGTGATTCCAGTCAGAGTGGTAGTTGGGCACATCTACTTCTGTTCTCAGGAACATGAAAGCTAGTCCTTTGGATTAATTGTTTCTATATGTCTTGTTTTTCTTTTCTTTGTCCTGGGAGAGACAAACCCAACAGCTTCACCTTAGCTATCTGCTCACAGCTTTAGTGCTACTCACAAAAAAGATATATAGAATATTTTATGTACTGTGTGGTGTCAATTGAACTTGACGTCCCTCAAAACTATGGTCCTGTGCTGTCAGGGCCAGCAACTCATTCTCTCACAGTGGTTGGCTATGGCTAAGAAGTGTTTCTAACTTTTCCCTCTGTATGCTACATTGTATCCATTAATATATTTGCCACCTTTCTCCTGTTCAAGAGGCAACAATAATCTATCAGGACCCTTTAAGATTTTGTTTAGAACCCAGTTATATGGCCAAATTCATTACTTAAAAGTTCTACCTTCCACCAACTATTTAAACATAATTTAGACAAACTCTTTGCCATTCCATTAAAAAACACCCTGTTGTCCAATTGTATGTTCATTATTTCCCATAAAAATCGACTACAAAGCACATGTTCTACTGTTCACTACTTATCTGTCAATTTATCTCAGCCCTGTGGTTTGCATGTGGCTATGATGCTGGGACCAATGTTATATTGTATTTGAAATACCTCCTAGCAGGGTCATGTATGACGGACAGGTTTCAGCAGGGATTTCAGAGTAAGACAGCCAGGGAAGAATAACCTGACAATCTACTTCTGTAAAGTACTTAGTCAGTGAAAGTCATAAAAATAGATGTGAAACAATGTCTGATACAGTACCAGGGGATGAGCCTATTAGACTAGAAATCAATAAGTAAGAGATGCCTCTTGAAGTATACTCAACCTTAATGATATAGATGAAGTAGAATTTGGGGGGACCTTTACCTCCTGATGTGACACAAATAAAATTAGAGGACACAGTTGCAAATACTCATTAATAATCGGAACTTTGAATGTACAAAGTATAAATCTAGGAAAATGGAAGTTGTCAAAAATAAAATGAAATTCTTGAAAATAGCCTACAAATTAGCTTAAATGGACCCCAGGTCATTTTGAATCAAATAATCATATGGTCTTTTATGTTATCAATGACAAATTGAAAAGAAATGGTGTCACATTCATTGTCAAAGGAGCATTTTAATGTTTACTGTGAAGAACAATGCTGTCGATTATAACAGAAGAGTCATAAACCTACAAAGACTGGTGAATATAACTATTTTTCAAATTTATGCATCAACCACAAATGCTAAAGATGAGGAAATGGAATATTTTAAATAAATTCTGTAGTTGGAAACAAAAAGGGATCATCATTTGGAAAATATGACCTTGATGATAGACATACTGGAGATTATAGCATAGAATTTTGTAAAATCAAAGACAACATAAATGGTGACTATACACATGTAAACGGTAGCTAGAATACATAGGAATTATACCAGCTACATTCGTGGAAAGAGTTTGTGATAGGTAGGCTAGTTGTGTCAACATGGCCAAAGAAGATAGGAAGGTTTGTTGTTTATTCCATGCCTTTTCTGATCCTGTCTTGAATTCCTGGTAGTTCTGTTATGCTGCAGCAGTTTGTTTCATTATTTTTAGGTAAATTTTACTTACATGTGATATTAATGATATCTAAAAGAACTTACTTTTGAAGGATTTACTTCTGGGGGGCTTCTTTTTAGCATAGTAAGATTTGTAATCTGGCTGAAGGTTTTCCAACATGGGTTGAGTTCATTATCTTCACAGAAGTTTTCTAACATTTGATTTCTGTTAAAAATAGGCAACAATGCTGTTAGAAATACATTTTTTCCCATTTCACTGTTACCAAACAGTTGTTTTTTACTGTCTGACTTGTCTCATATTTCACAGGCTAAATCATCTAGCAGAAATACTATTATTTTTCCCATGCTTTTGTAAAACATTAGGTTTCCTAAAATTTTGTTCAAGTGAAATATGCTTTTAAATTGTTGCTATCTCACATTTATGAGAATATTCAAGGTAGTAATTCTTAACACATAGTTTTACACCTAGGTATATTTATGCGTATATATACTATATACACATACATATATGATATACTCATGCACATAGATATTTTGGGGGGCATCACTTCCCTCTGGTGGTTGTGGGAGCTACCCAGCCTTGCTCCTGGAGAGCTGCTGCTGGATTTGAACTGTCAAGCCCATGGCTGCAGTCCCGCACTCAACCACTTACACTACCGGGGCTCAGCCCGTACCCATACATATTTTAACATCATGACACCTCCAGAGCCACTATTTTCTCTTCTTTGAAAGGTACTCATGTCTAATGTCTTCTCTGGTTTTTCATACTGATCTTTATTGCCATGTGATACAGAGATTTCTGCTGAAGAGGAGGACAAGGCATTATTCTTCATGAATTGCATCATTATTTGTTCACCAGATAACTTTACTTCACCATCAAGGTTTCGAGAGACTGGTGAAATAATTCAAGCACAAGTTCATAAGATAAAACAAAAAAAGAAAAAGAAAGAAAGAAAAAGTATTGGGGGCAGGGAAGTATGAGGGGGGAGGATGATGTGAATTAAGACTCACATTTCACTGTTTCCATACTTTGCCAATGGTGAAAAGAAATGTCTCAGGAAATACTTACATAGAGATTGAATTATGTGACATAAATAGGTATGTTCCTAAACCAAGAACAGTTAGTCCTGATAACATGGCCTTGCTTGATACGTGCCTTCATGAAATGATCACAGAATATCAGGTTTCTACAGCAAAATGTGGTTACGGGAGCACCTGGTGTCCAGCTGTTAACCAGAAGAGTGTCTGGGGTCTTCCAGGCTTGTATTTAAACAAGCAGCCATCTAAGTGAGACGTCAGTTAAGTCCACATGGAGGAAGCACAGCAGTGCTTCAAGATCAGCAATGATCCAAAAATGACGATTATGGAACTCGACTATGGAGAAGGGAAAAGCATCAGAGCTAAAATGTTGAACAGCCAATTGTAGAAAACCACGGAAGACAGTGGGAGCCCCACACTCACCTGCAGAGCGTCTGCTCAGACGAAGCCACTGGCAGATCCCCTCTAGCCACAGGGAAAGTTGTGGAACAGCCTTACTGTCAAATGGAGACCATCGTAAGCCTGGTTCTGCCATGTCAAATTTGATGCTTGGTCAGTTAGCCTTCTCCTAGATCCAAGCTGTTTTTGTCTAGATGCAACGATCCCTTGCTTGTTACATGACAGAAATTCCTCCCCTGGCTTTTAAAATATTGATGGGGGCCTTTTCTTTCTTGCCCCTTGCTGTTTTTTTAAATCTTTATATTATTACTGTTTTAGCCTTACCACTTCATTTCACTCTTGTTCGATATTGTTTCCGTTGGGCTTACTTGTTTGTGATACATAGAAGGAGTGGAGGCATAGAGATAATAACTGATACAAGGGTTCGTAGGGGATTTGGGGGAATGGAAGGAGGAGAAGTGGAGGGTGAGGGGGTTTGAGGAGTAAAAATGAAGGGGGGAGGGGGAGGTAGAACTAGAACTGAATATCATTACACAACTCATTTTAAAAGTGAAAAAAGAAAGAAAATATTCTGGAATTGATCGTGTTAATGATTGTATAATTCTTGACACGATTGAATAATTTGTGGATCATGTGACAATAAAATTTAAAAGAATAGCTATACTTAGGGGAGTTAAGGGAAAGAACATTGGACACAATCCACATTAAAAGAAGAAAAGGTGTAACAGGATTTCTAAAGTCAGAAAGGTAAGCTCGGTTGTCTATGAAGTTGTCTCCTTATCCCCAAAGAGACTTTTTCTAGTCAGCAGATTCAAATATAATTCTCTCTATGCAGGCCTTTTAATTCCAAAGAACCTTGCTTTAGTAGAGCTCATCTTCAATGAATCCAAAATCCACAGTCCTTAGACCTTTCCTTTGCTTCTTTGGGAAAATAAATGGGTATAGCGAATATAGTGCTTTTGGAGAAATATATATCATGAGGAAATAAAGTACAGACCTTAACACTAAGCCAATACTTTACCCTTAAGGCTCTCTGAAGATGGACTGGTGTGAATACCCTTGTATCAAATAATCATATCAAATCTGAAATACATACAGTAAAACTCTACAAAACAAAACAAAACAAAATCCCTATGTCCCAGTACCCTAAAGGGTGCTCTGAAACTTTTTAGTTAGAAAAGAAATGAAAACTTTAGTGGTTCAAGGGGAAACCAGGATATTAAGTTCAAAGATCAAGGAACATGCTTATTTTATTTAACAATTTATTCTGAATTCCCAGACCAAATACTGAACCAAAAGTATATATGTAAAATATTTTTGTTCACTATTGAAATATTTCTAAAATGCTATACTTACATACAGATGCCAGGTTACTGAATGTTTCCATCATCACATCTGTGTAGAGTTTCCCCTGAACAAGCTCCAACAAAGTCCACTCTTTCTGGCTAAAGACCACAGCCACATCCTCAATGACCAGTGAGTCCTAAAACATTTCATAAATTTTAGATCAGCTAAGTATTATGTATTCCAGCATGCACAAGAATGAAGGGGAAGAATGGTAGTCCTGCGAACTAAGAATTCATGAGAATTTGATGTAGGTGCTGTGTTCTACTGATGTCTATTCTAGGATGTAACCATTAATTTTGTTTTCTCTTAATTCCGTTCACTTCACCCCTGATTCCATCCTGTCTCACAGATTTTCAGCATATGGAAATAATACATTCACAATTTACCCGAGACCAATTGCAGTGTTATTCATCTCTTGTGGACTAGATCAATTAGAAAACATAGCAGAAATTAGAGAAGTGTTCAAATTAAAATATTCCCGGTGAATATAAATTACACCTATTTTGATAAGACCTTACTAGAACACTCAACAAAACCTACTGTGGGAAATAAAGAGTCCTTTCCCTAACTTGTCTCCCCCAAATATATGTCAGACCGGGACACTGCTTGCAACTAATGGTAAATGATTGTCAAATTTTCTCCTTGAAGGCATCAGTCATCCAGAGCAAGCAGACCCTGTTATCTGTCCCACCTAGGGAGTCCCATTCACTCCCTCACTGTTAAGGACAGTGTGCTGATTTCCTGGGAGAGCTCAGAGCAGATCAAATCAACTCAGTGACATGCAAGGTCAGGCTACCATCCTGAATCTAGGCTCCATCCTTCTTCTCATATGTGTACCCCTAGTCCCTCCTCTTTCTATTATTTCTATTATGCATACCCCTAGATCATCCCCCTCCCATTGCTGTATCGCCCATGGTACAACCACTTCCTTTGATGCTATCTGTAATCAGGGGGCTTGCATGCCCCCAAGTATATATAAACCTTTCTCCTTCCCTCTCCCTCCTTCCTCACTTCTCTCTCCTGCCCTCTCTTCCTCCCACATCCCCATGTGAACAACCAAGAAGGGTTGAGGTGAGCATGCTACCATGTCCTCTATTTTATTCTCTCTTCTGTCTCTCTTATTCCCCAGGACTGTACTATCATCTGGATTTATTAGAGCTGTACAATTGCACCTACCAGACCCGTGATTATTTATTAGGGGCTGGTTCCCCTGACAACCTACAAACACAAAATGAAGGAAGTCTGATATATTAACCACTGGGACATGCCATAGAATTTCAGTGTTTCCTTTTGCTCTTCACAGGCACTGGTGGGTCAAGTGCCTGCACAACAAACTGGCAACTCAATTTTTATCACACATACAGAAATAATTTTGTACCGATGTTGAAGCGTAACAGTTTGTCAAATTGCCGGGAAAGCCCAAAGTGTTAGACTGGATTTTTCTAAAGAAACAAAATTCAGAAATACATAAAGACAGAGAGCTCAATCCAAAGCAAACCAAACAATACCAAACTCCCTGTTATCATCAATTTCAATTCATAGCAACCCTATACGGCATGCTAAAACCCTGAGGATTGTAAGGTAATACCTTTTTATTGCAGAAAGTCTCATCCTTCTATATCTGTTTATCTATCTATCTATCTATCTATCTATCTATCTATCTATCTATCTATCCATCATCTATCTATGTCTTAAAGAACTTTATATCAAGAGATAATTTATATAAAAGAAATAGCCCAACCCAATGTAACTCTAGTCCATGGGTCAGACGCTAGCTGGAGCCCTTTCTAGCCTCAGAGCTGCGAGCTGATCAAGCAGGAAAGAAAAGAAGCAAGAAGGGAGATGACAGGCTGGTGGGTGTAGAAGAGTCATGTGACTCCAGGTCAGCAGGAACCTGGCAATGTGCTGACAGCTTCTGGATTGACAATCCACACGGGACACTGGGCCCTGAGTCACGCAAAATCCAAGCAAGCTGGAAAATCAAAATATGGTACAGCGTCTCTTAGAAATGTACCACACTGTAGGGAACCATCAATAGATTTGTCCTGTTTGAGATGTTGAGCTCCATCCATACCTTCACACAGATGCATTAAGTTGACCTAAAATCAAACCATTACACCTAAGAAGCAGATGTACATACCAACTCTTAAGAAGCCCTACTCCCAAATTTTCTCACTTGTAGTCCTCTAGGAGCATACAACCTTGATTATCTGAACCCTGACTAATGGGATTCTGTAAGACTGATTTTTTTTTTTTTAAAATCATTGTATTGGAGGTTCATACGACTCATCACAATCCATACATCCATTCATTGCATGCAAAGCACATTTGTACACTTGTTGCCATCATCATTCTCAAAACATTTTCTTTCTACTTAAATCCTTGGTATTAGCTCCTCCTTTTTCCATTTCCTCCCTGCTCCCTCCTCCCTCATGAACCCTTGATGATATATAAATTATTATTTTGTCATATAGAACACTGTCCGATGTCTCCCCTCGTCCACTTCCCTATTGTCCATACCTCAGGGAGGAGGTTTTATGTAGATCCTTATAATCAGTTCCCTCTTTCTACTCCACCTTCCCTCCATCCTCCCAGTATCGCCACTCTCCCCACTGGTCCTAAAGGGATCATCTGTCCCAGATCCCCCATGTTTCTGGTTCCTATCTGTACCAGTGTACATCCTCTGGTCTAACCGGATTTTTAAGGCAGAATTCAGATCATGATAGTGGGAGAGAGGAAGCATTTAAGAACTAGAGGAAAGTTGCATATTTCATTGTTGCTGCACTGTACCCTGACTGGCTTGTCTCCTCCCCATAGCTCTTCTGTAAGGGGATGTCACTCACCCTGCAATCTGTACCTTCCCATTTAGAATGATAGAATGTTTAGTTTTTTGATGCCTGATACCCGATCCCTTTGACGCCTTGTGGTCACACAGACTGGTGTGCTTCTTCTATGTGGGCCTTGTTGCTTCGCAGCTAGATGGCCGCTTGTTTACTTTCAAGCCTTTAAGACCCCAGACGCTATATCTTTGATAGCCGTGCACCATCAGCTTTCTTCACCACATTTGTCTGTGCACACATTTGCTTAAGACTGACTTTTGTGAAATAGTGCCAATATAATATTTTCTCATTTGTTACTGTTGTTAGCTATTACTTGGAGGACTAGTGTGAACCTAAGCTATAGAAGTTTCAACTGTCTCATAAGCATGTGAAAGCTAGAGAATGAATAAGGGAGATCAGAGAATAATTGATACGCGATGTGAATGAACTATTAAATTGTATGATATGTGAATTACAGACCAATAAAACTATTGGAAAACAAAACAAAAGAAGAACTGGTATATTTGAACGATAGTGTTGGCAAATAGTAGGAAAGCACCATGGATTGCCAGAGCAAAGAGACTTTAGCCCACTTTGGACATGTTATCAGAAGAGAGCCTGAAAAAAGAACATCAGGCTTGGCAACATAGAGGGTGGGTGAAAACAAGTCAGCCCCTCAATGAGATTAATTTCCACAGTGGCTGCAATGACTCACTGAAAAATAACAATAATTTTGAGATAGCGTGAGACGTGGCAGTGTTTCAGTGTGTTGTACACAGGACAGCTATGAGCCAGAGCTAACTTAACAGTATGAAAGCAACAACAAATAAATACTGGTATGATTCTTCAGCATGTAAAACAGCAAGCTACTTAAAGAAAGCTCAGAATACTTATAGAACACAGAGGAACTGCTACACAGACTTTCCAAGGCTCTAAGTCTTTACAAACAGGATACTGCCACACCCTTTTGCTGCAGATTGACCGGTGAGTTTGACCCAGCAGCCAAGTACTTTAACCACTGTATCACTAAGGCTCTTCTCCATAAACCTATGACATTTAAATTACTTAATGTTTACTCCTTTTAAGTATCTTTTACTTTTACTAAATCATAAACGCTCTCCAAAAAGTTCCTGGAAAACATGCTTTATTTAAAAGTTTTATTTACCTTTTCTTCTTTTTTGTTCATAAAAAGAAAAGATGATTTTATCGGGGGCTTTTGCAGCTCTTAGAATAACCTATACATCAATTGTATCAAGCTTATTTGTACATAAGTTGCCATCAATATTTTCTAAATATTTACATTCAATTTGAGCCCTTGATATCAGCTCTTCTTTTTACCTTCTCTCCCCCTTCCACCCTCAGGATCCCTTGATACATTATAAATTATTATTATTTTCATATCTTACACTGACCGCAATCTCTCCCCCCACCCCCCATGGTTTCTACCTCCCTTCTCTCCCTCCCTTCCCCCTAACCTCCTGGTACCATCACTCCCATTTCTGTTCCTTTGGGGTTTATGTGACCTGGATTCTGTGTGTCCTGAGCTCTTACCTGTACCTATGTACATGCTTTGGCCCAGCCCAAAGTTAAAGGCAGGATTGGAGTCATACAGTGTGGGGAGGGGAGCAAGCCTCAAGAAACCAGAGGAATAGTGTGTGTTTTATCGGTGCTACACTTCACCCTGGTTGACTCATCCCTTCCTTGGGACCCTTCTGTGAGGGGCTGTCCCATTGTCTACTGATGGGTGTTGGATCTCTGCTTTAACCCCCTTCATTCTCAACAATATGGGCTTTTATTTGTTTTATTTTAGGGTCTCCCCAAAATAAAAGTTTTATAAAATGAAAACTTGGTAGGGGAGAGGGGAGGGAGGGGAAAAATCAGGAGCTGATACTAAGAGCTTAAGTATAAAGCAAATGTTTTGAGAATGATGAGAGCAACAAATATACACATGTGCTTGACATACAATGGATGAATGGATGGATTGTGATTGTGATAAGAGTTGTATGAGCCCCAAATAAAATGATTAAAAAAAAACCTGGATTGGTGAGAAAAAACTGAGAAAGATATCCTAAGAAATGCCTTCCTGGCTGAGCCCTGGTGGCATAGTGGTTGTGCGCGGGACTGCAGCCCACTGGGATGGAGATTCAATTCCAGCAGTGGCTCCACAGGAGCAAAAGCTGAGCCTCTTACTCCCACCACCAGAGGACAGTGATGCCCAAAAAACAAAACAAAGCAAAACAAAAAGAAATGCTTTCCCATCATGATAATGAACATGCACATTCTTAAAGGGTAGAAAAGGGTGTCCGATGAGATTTTCATTGGGAAACCTTATCCTTTCACCTTAAAGCCCAAATTTTGTCCCTTCACACAGAGTTTTGTTCCCCAAATTCAATGAATATTTTTTAAAAAGTCTAATTGCTTTAGGTGGCCACAACTGCCATTTTGACATCTTGTAAATAGAAGTAAACAGAATTCTTCAAGGAACTGTGAGAGAGATTGAACCATCACCTTCATGAGTATATTCACCTAGATGAAGGATATGCTAAGAAAGAATAGCTTCACATTTGGACATTTTTATTTCATAAAGGTTCTTATAATTTTGTGTACCACTTACCTGTCCGCTTGTTGTGCTGTGGCAACCCGCAAATTGGTGTGTGGCTGTTAGCACTGCTACGGGTGTTTCCAATACAAACAGGGTGTGACCCACGGTGAATACGTTCAATGGAACCTGCAGACTAAGGACAGACTATAAAGAAGAACTAGCCTTTCCACTTCTGAGGGATTAGCCACTGGAACCCATACAAGTAGCAGCAGAACATTGTCAGGTATAGTGGAAGAAGATCTGTTGGAAGAAACTCAAAATACTGAGGAAGAATGCTCTCTCAAAGTAGTCATAGTGGTGTGAATGGAGTAGAAATAATTACTGGCACTTGGAATGCGGAAGTTCAAAAAAAGAAAATGGAAAAATATTTGGAACAATGATTTTGGTGATACAAATGAAACTGGAGAATGCATGATAGAATTTTGTGAAATCAATGACTTCTTCATTGCAGACATCCCCTTTCAACAACATACACAGTGACTGTACACATGGAACTCTCCCAGTGGGATATATAAATATCAAATTGCTACCTTAGTGGAAAGATTGGATGGAGAAGTTCAACATCAGTTCAATAAAATGAGGTCCAGGGCTAACTGTGGAACACACCATCAATTTTCTCATATATGTGTTCAGGTTGAAGCTGAAGAAAATGAAAACATGCCCAAGAGAACCAAAAGATACGAGTATATCCCACCTGAACTTCAAGAACAGATTTGACCCACTGAACATTAAGGACAAAAAAACCTGACAAGCTGTAGAATAACATCAAGAACATTATACACGAAGAAAGCAAAAGATGAAAAGATTGAGGTAGATGCCAGAAGAGATTCTGAAACTTGCTATTGATCATAGAACAGCTAGCGTAAATGGAAGAAATGATGAAATGAAGGAGTCGAACAGAAAATGTCAAAGGGCAGCTCAAGAAGACAGGAACTTATAATGAAGTGTGCAAAGACCTGTAGTTAGAAAGTAAAAAAAAAAAAGAACATTTTCAGTGTGTCTTAGCTGAAGTCACTAAAAGGTAATTCAAGCCTCGAATGGGAATATTTAAGGAGCTAAGGGTAAAATACTGAAGGATGCAGGAGCTTCCAAAGATGAATGATGGAACCGTACCGAAAGAATTGGTTGACATTTGAAGAGGTCCTATGGGAATTGCGCCCACTCTTTTGCTTTTACAATGCTTATTTTAGCGATTATCATTGTAATTTTTTTGACCTCTGTGTATAAATAGCTTTGGTCTCCATGCGTAGCTTAGCTTTGCTCTGAACAAAAGAAGCAAAACTGAATTGAAGGGAATCTGACATGTGACTCCAAGAGAGTCAATAAAAAAGTATTGCTACAAAATGATATTGTTAAGCACTGTCTAATTGCTTCCAATTCCTAGAAGTCCTGTGAACAACAGAACAAACACTGGCCTTATAATTACACCATCCTTATAATTATTATCATACTTAGTATACAAATGACCCCTTGTTATTGTTGTGGCTAGGCACCCTCAAGTTTTTCCAACCCAGAGAAACTCTATGGACAGCAGAACAAAACAATGGCTGCTCCTGTTCCGTCCTCAAAATTTTGTTATGTTCAGTTTTTATTATTTTAGTTTTTTTTTTTAGTTTTTTTGGGCATCACTGCTCTCCGGTGGTGGGAGTAGGAGGCCCAGCCCCACTGCTGGAAATGAACCTCCATCACAGTGGGCCGCAGTCCCACGCACAACCACTACGCCACCGGGGCTCAGCCCAAAATTTTATGTTTAAACCTATTGTTGTGACCATTGTGTCCATCCATATGGTCGAGGTCCCCCTATTTTACTGCCCCTCCACGTTATCAAGCAGGATGCCCTTTTCCAGGAGCTCATTTCTCCAGATAGCATGTCTAAAGGAGATGGGAGGAAGATTTTCCAGGCTTGCTTTCAAGGAGCACTTTGCCTGTACTTCTTTCCAAATGGATTTGTTTGCTTTTTTTTTTTTTTTGGCAGTCTGCGGTACTTTCAATAGTCTTCACCAGCAAATGTCTTGATTCTGTTCTGGTCTTCTTTAACCAATGTCCAACTTTTACATGCACAGGGGGCAACTGACAATACCGTAGCGTGAGTCCAGTGCACCTGAGTCCTCAAAGTGACATCCTTGCTCTTCAAGACTTCAGAGGGGTCCCGTGCAGTATAGATGTTCCCAACTCAATCCACTGCTTGATCTCTCGCCTGCTCCTTCTATGAACATTGCTGCTGGATCCAATCAAGAGGAAAGCCTTGACCACTTCAAGCTGTTAACCAATATTGTGATGTTATTTATTGGTCCAGTTGTGAGGATTTTAGTTTTCTTTAAATGATCAGATTGCTCTGAGTCGGAATCGACTTGAGGTGGTGACTTTGGTTAGGTTGCGTTGAGTTGCAATCCATGTGAAGGACTGCAGTCATTGATCGTCGCCATCAACTGCTTCAAGTTCTCTATATTTTTAGCAAGCAAGGTTGTGTTATCTGCATAAGGTATCTACGTCCCATTCCTGAGTCTTCCTCCACCAATGATGCCCAGTCTCCTTTATACAGCCTTTTAATCATACAACCCAGCTTCTGCGATTATCTGCTTAGTATACACATTGAATAGGTATGGTGCATGGATACTGCCCTGACGCACACCTTTCCTGATTTTTTTTTTTTGGTTTTGGTTTTTGGGGCATCACTGCCCTCTGGTGGTGGGAGTAGGAGGCCCAGCCTTTGTGCCTGTGGAGCTCCATCCCAGTGGACCGTAGTCCTGCGCAAACCACTACGCCACCGGGCCTCAGCCCCCCTTTCCTGATTTTTAACTATGCAGTATCCCCTTATTTTATTCTAATGATTTTCTCTCGGTTCATAATCAAGTTACTCATGAATGAGCACAATGAAGTGTTCTAAAATTCCTATTCTCCTTGATGCGCTCCTTAGTTTGTTATGAACCACACAGTTGAATACCTTTGCATAGTCATTAAAGCATAAGTAAACATCTTTATGGTATGTTTCAGAATCTGGTATTCTCCACTTTCTGCTAAGACCTATCTGATGTCAGCAATGATACCACTAGTTCCACATTCTCCTTTGAATCATGCTTGAACTACTGGCAGCTCTCGGTGAATGTACCAAAGCCATGATTGTTGAATTATCTTCACAAAAATTTTACTTGTATTTGATATTAATAAATATTGTTTGATTCTTGCTTTTCTTTTTTTGTGGCATCACGTCCCTGATGGGAGTAAGAAGTCCAGCCTTGCTCCTGGAGAGCTGCTGCTGGATTTGAACCATCAACCCTGTGGGCTGCAGTCCCATACATAACCACTGCGCCACCGGGGCTCAGCCCCAACAATTTCTATATTCTGTGTAACTTTCTTTTGAATGGGTAAAAATATGGATCTCATCCAGTCAGTTGGCCTGGTAGCTGGCTTCAGTTTTCTTGACACTGGCAAACGAGTGCTTCGTCAACTGGTTGAAAGATTTCATTTGTTTTCTGCCAATTTTACTTGCAGGTGATATCAGTGATATTGTTTTAAAATTTGAGTATTCTGTTGGGTCAAAATGGAAAAGTCCAGCGGGTCCTCTAAATCTTCTGGGTTAGATGAGTGAGTGATTCCAATGCTTCATCAGCTTGCTGAAACATTTCAATTGGTATTCCATCAATTCCAGGAGCCTTATTTTTGATGAATGATTTTAGGGTAGCCTGAACTTCTTCCCTCAGTACCATTAGTTCTTGCTTATGTGCTACTTCTTGAAATGGTGGAAGGCTTGATGAGCTGTTGGATCATAACATGGAAAAGCCCAAGGTCGTTGACAAGCTAGGAAATGAAGAAAAGATAAAAGTGGATGTCAGAAATGGGAGCAATGTTAGAGTAATAATTTAGAATGGGTCATTACCAGATAAATCATTGTATGAAAATAAGCTTAGCTGCTTTCCATTCTAAGGACTCACTCACTGCCACTGAGTCAATGCTGACCCCTAAAGCCCCCTCGTGGGCTTCAAGGAGCGGATCTGCTCACGGCAGTAGATGTAGGGGCTGGTAGTCTCCAACCATATGGTTAGCAGTCCAAGGTATAACCATTGCACAACCAGGACTTCTAAAAACTATTAAGAAGTCCCAATTTCCCTCACAACAGTTCATCAGATGAAAATATCAAGGGTGATTAGGTAAAAATGTAACACCTTATCTTTTGATCTCCCTTTTGACCCATTTAAAATTTGTTCTAGTTTTTAACTATTTTCTACTTTCTTTTCTATTGAGCTTTTTTCTCTGTTTTACTTTGTCCTTTCTCTTAGGATTAAAAAAACATATTTTCTGTGTATGAAGTCCAGGGTAGCTAACGCCATACAGACAATAGCTGGATTAATGGCTCCTTGGGGTTGTGATGGGGGGAGTTTGGAGGTAAGTGGGAAACTGATAATTATGAAAATGTCCTAAAATTGATTGTGGTGGTGTTTGTACATTCTTCCTAATATGATCAAAAAATTGAATTGTGTGAATTGTGAATTACATGCCAATAAAATGGTTAGAAACAAACAAACCACAACGTACCAGGAGTGGTGTGAATGCAATAAAGCAACATCTCTTTTGAAGTGTCAGTGGAAGATGACCCGTCCTAGGAAAGGAACTGTCTGCTACAGAGAGTTCTTACTCTTGGGATTGATGTGTTTCTAGGGCTGCAGGCTCAAGAGAGAAAACGTCTTCATTGGAACAGTTTCTAAAGTAGGGGGTTCATATTAGAAGGACTCCTGTTCCTTTGAGGTTTGTCTCCTTTAGTATTACATTTGAGAAGAGTGGAAATAAAGTTAGAAAGGCTTGGGATTGAAATCTGTCTTTGCACTACTTGTATGACTTTGAACTAGTCGCCTAGTTTCTAGAAGCTCTTATTTATGTAATTAATGGGACATTACAGTATTCACATTAAATGAGATGGTGTCACGGTGGAGTGGTTATGCAGTGGGCTGCCAGTTGCAGGGTGGGCATCTCAAATCTACCAGCCCGCTCAGAGGGAGAAAGACAAGACTTTCTATTCCCATCAAGAGTTACAGTCTCAGAAACTCACAGTGGCAGTTCTACCCTGTCACTCCTATAGTGTCAACCCCGGTCAGAATTGACAAGATTGCTGTGAATTTCATTTGGGTTTTGTATATAAAATGCTCCAGCAGTGCTAATGTGTATGAAACACTATGACTTGGTGAGATTGGACTTTTTTCTAGTTCAAAGGCTTTTATTACTTCAATGAATTTATAATTTTGTGGTCCAGATTCCACATTGCATTTAATCATCTACTCATTTGTAAGCCATTGCCCTCAACAAATATTGAGAATAATTTCAAGATAAGCACTGGGATTACAGTGGTTGATAAACTATGTTCCTGGTATTCAATAAATCCATATCATTAATGTTATGCCACCACCTTTTCAAATACAGTCAGGATCATCCATGGTGAGCTGGTGTGATGGGAACTTCGTGGCTAGGAACAGACTAGGAAGAAGGAAGAAGGTGGTCTACTTGTGAAAAGCTAGTCATTGAAAATCTTATGAATAGCAGTGGAACACCATCTGGTGGAGGGGTCAGAAGATGAGCCCTTCAGTTTGGAAGGCCTTCAAAATAGAACTACTTCCTCAAAGTAGAGTAGATCTCAATGATGTAGATGGAGTAAAGGTTTCAGGACCTAATCCCTTGCTGATGGGGAAAAATTAAGCACAGCTAAAAAGATCCACTAATAAGCAGAATGTGGAGGGGGTCAGCAAAAAACGAGGGAGACCCTTAACAAAACAGAATGACACAGTGGCTGTCCTGTGAGGAACAAACATAACAATGATTGTAAGAATAACCTTGAGCATGGCAATATTTTGTTCTATTGTTCATAGAGTTGGAGCTGGCTTAATGTCACCAAACAATGAAATATTTTTATGAGTAGAATAATAATTAAAGTTGGTGGGATAGAAAAGTGGCCCAGATGAAAAGGGAGAAATAATTTTATTGATGTATTAGTCCAGGTAGACTAGAGAAACAAATTCGTAGACATGCATATATGGATATAAGGGAAAGGTTTATATGCAAGAGGAGTGGAACATTGAGAAACCATCCCAACCCAGTCCAGTCCAAAGTCATAAGTCTGATAATTAGCCCATATGTTCGATACCATTGTATAAAGTCTCCTCACTCATGAAGTTTATGCAGTCGAAGCATCCCAGTGCTTGCAGGGCTCTCCCCATGGCTCCACACTTGCAGGGCTCAGCATCCAGTGGTGGTAGAAGAAATCCAGCACTGGCAGGGGCTTCCCTGTGACTTCTCCAGCTTCAGAGGTCTGGTTCCATCAGGGTAAGGCCGTGTAGCTTCTCCTCTGGCTCCTCCAGTTCCTCGGACGCTTTCTTATCTTGTCAGGAGTTCATTGTCTTGGAGACTGACTCCCAGAGAATGAGAGTCAGTCAAGTCTCTCTTCTCCAAATTGGGAAATACCACGAGATGTCCCAGAAATCTCAGGAGAAAGCCATACCCACACAAAGGCCTCATCGACTAACTCATTGGCTATCTCAGATTAACAGGCTAGACTCCACCCTTACATCTCAATCATGAAGTTGACATCGTGAATACATGACCACCACAATTGATTTCATTCACATACTTAGAAAGAATCTCTGTAAGTGAATTTCCAGGCTGTCGTTTCCAAAAATAAGCACATGCTGAACATCCTATTAATTGTTATTATCTTTCATTATTATGTGCTAAGGCTTAGTTATTCATCTTAAAATCTACATTAGTGAACTAAGAAAAGGCCAAGCTCTATAAACACCCAGTTGCAGTAACGAGAAGCTCATTAAACCACTTTATCAAAAGTTGAGAGGTCAAGAAACACTTTAAAGGAAGAGTTGAGGAAAAAATTTAAATATGTCGAAGCAGACAGAATTAAAATGCTGTGTTCAGCAGGCCTGAGGCAAATATAAATATGTACATGCTTTTTTGTGGCATCACTGCCCTGGTGGGAGTTGGAAGCCCAGTCTTGCTCTTGGAGAGCTGCTGCTGGATTTGAACGGTCAACCCTGTGGGCCGCAGTCCCGCACACAACCACTAGGCCACCGGGGCTCAGCCGATATATATGTATTATAGAATGCTTCTCAGAAGGAATTATGTCGAGACTGGCTCGTGGCCTTTCAACATGTTATCAGGAGAGATCAGTCCATGGAAAAGTCTATCATGCTTCATAGGGCAGAGGGTCAACAAAGAGGAAGACTCTCAATAAGACGGGCGGATGCAGAGGTGGTGGCAATGGGCTGCGGAAGATGGCACAGGGCCTGGCAGTGCTTCTTGTTACACAGAGGCATGCTGTCCGTCAGAGCGTCACCTTGACAGTACCTCACAACCACAAGGCTGTGAGCTCTGGCTAATCACGAAAGCCCCGCAATTACTGGGGAGTCGAGGTCCTGCCCAGGAGTTTTGCCAGGGCCCTCTTGATATCCCTATTCCTCAGACTGTAGATGAAAGGGTTCAGCATGGGCGTGACCATGGTGTACATCACCGAGGCTATCATACTTGTCCGAGATGACGATGTGGCTGCAGAGGTCAGGTAGACTCCCAGGCCCGTACCGTAGAACAAGAAGACAACTGTCAGATGAGACCCACAGGTAGAGAAGGCTTTATATTTGCTCCCAGATGCTGACATTCTCAGTACAGAAGAGACGATCTGAGAATAAGAGAAGAGGATCCCAGAGAGAGGAAGAACAGCCAGGACACTCGTCACAAAGTACACGACGATGTTATTGACGAGGATGTTAGAACAAGAGAGTTTCAGGACTTCAGGAAGATCACAAAAGAAGTGGGGGATTTCCATGTGTGCACAGAAGGAGAGTCTCAAGAGGGTCAAGGTTTCCAGCAGGGAACCCGAGACACTGAGACACCACGACCCCAGAGCTAGCAGTCTGCAGAGCTGGGGATTCATGATGACCGTGTAGTGGAGGGGATGACAAATGGCCACGAATCTGTCATAGGCCATTGAGGTAAGGAGCAAATTGTCCAGGCATCCAAACATAATGAAAAAAAATATTTGAGTGAGGCAGGCTGGATAGGTGATAATTTTGTTCTGTGTCTGCATGGTCAGCAGCATCTTTGGCATGGTGGTGGAGGTGAAACAGATGTCAGCAAAGGAGAGATTGGAGAGGAAGAAGTACATGGGCGTGTGGAGGTGCGAGTCTGAGATGATGGCGAGAATAATAAGTAGATGTCCCGTGAAGGTGACCAAGTACATGGACAAGAACACGGCAAGGAGGAAAGGTTTCAGACCTACTTCCTCTGCAAATCCCAGAAGGAGAAAGTTTCCAATTCCTGTTTGGTTTCTTGTTTCCATGGGGCTTCTGGGTTTCCTCAAAATAAGTAGGAGAGAATTAGATTGAAAGGGCTGCAGGCTCAAGAGAGAACATTTCTTCATGGTAACAGATTTTCTCAAGTGGGGGGTTCATATTAGAAGGACTCCTGTTTCTCCTGCTATCCTTAATTGAAAGCCAGCGGCTCATGAAGTAATTTATTTTAGCTAATTGGTTATCTGCGCTGGCACATTGTAGATATGAACACTCTGGGGAAAACGGACTTCTAGCTCAGCAGTCCTCAAACTGGGGTCCCAGGATCCACGAATTTCTATCACCTGGGAACTTGTTTAAAATGTTTTATTCTTGAGTTTCAATGGAGGTGTACCAAATTAAAAATCACTGGGCACAAGGCCAGTGATAACGAATTTTAACGAATTCTCTAGGGGATGCTGACACACACACTGGAATGTGACACACACACTGTCTAGTGCTTCCCCACACCCAAGGCAATCATTCCTTCCACAGCCCCTTGGCTGCTCTGACCGACTGCTTCATACACAATTCTTTAACTACAAGTGGATATGCCCAATGGTTAGAAAGTCCTTTCTTTCATCTTGTGATACTTGGGCCATTTCTACATACTTGGTCTATTTGAGCTTTTGCTGACCCTACTCATAAAAATCAATATATGTGATGAATTACTAATCATTATTTATATATTTCCTTTCTATTATAATTTTGCTCTAAAAGTAAAATAACGGAATCCCTGGACAGAGAGTACAGATATAAACTTTTCCCCCTTTCACACACTTTCCACCATCCTCTAACACTAATAGAAATTAAAAATACTCCACCAAGTGGATATGACATAAACTATTTGTCCAATTTGCGATACTTAAGCTCTTTCTTACATTAAAACTTACACAACGGCCACTTAAGCGACTTATTTAGTATGAGATTTGATTCAGCATACAATTAAGCTGTGTTGATAATTATTGGTGACTGGAGTGCAAAAGATGGGGGGAATAGGAAGGAATGGTTGTTAGGAAATATGGCCTTGGCAATAGAAATGAAGCTGCATATTGCATGATAGAATTTTGTAAGACCAGTGACTTCTCCATTGCAAATACCATTTCAACAACATAAACAGTTACTATACACATGAATATCTCCAGATGGGGTACACAGAAATCAAATCGACTACATCTGTGGGATAAGACAATGGAGAAGTTCAATATTAACAACCAAAATAAGACCAGAGGTTTGCTGTGGAAGAAATCATCAATCACATGTAAGTTCCATTTGAAATGGAAGGAAATGAAAATAAGTCCACAAGGGCCAAACTATGACTTTGAATATATCCTACTTGAATTTTGATATTTTAAGAGTATATTTGACTCACTGAATACTAACCACAGAAGACCATGATCTGTGGAATGACATCAGGAAATCCTACATGAAGAAACCAAAGGCCATTTATAAAACAGGAAATAAAGAAAGTATCAAAGTGAACAACACAAGAGTCTCTGAAATTTACTCTTGAGTTTACAGAAGCTAAAACAAATGGAAGAAATGATGTAAAAGAGCAAAACAGAACATTTCAAAGG
>PVJH01027933.1:0-27906 GCA_004026705.1 Nesogale talazaci
GGGAGACCGGGCAGGGAGGGTCCTCAGCTATTTCTTTGTGGCTTCTGTGGAACATTTGATGAATGTAAGGTGTTGATTGTTTCAATCAGATTATGAAATTTACTGGAGGTTAATGCAGGGATAGGGAACCTTTTTTCTTCCAAGCCCATTTGGATATTTCTACCATTGTTATGGACCGTGCTGGTCAGACATTGAATTACTCACCTTTTTTTAAAAATAATTTTATTGGGGGCTCTTACAGCTATTTATACCATTCAGTACATCATCTATATCAAGCACATTTGCACACATGTTGCTACATTCATTTCCAAACATTTTCTACTTGAGCCCTTGGTATAAGCTCCTCTTAAAAACAAAACAAAACAAAACAAAAAAGCCCTCCCTTTCCCCTCCCCCCCTTTTAAAAAATGAATCATTTTATTGGGTACTCATACACCTCCCCTCACAATCCATACATACATCAATAGTATGCAGATCTCATTTGTGCACTTGTTTCCATCATCACTCTCAAGACATCCTCCCTCCACTTAGACCCCCAGTTCCACCTCCCCATATTTCCTTTCTTCCCTCCCCCCATGAACCTTTAATAATTTACAAGTTGCTATTTCATATCGTACACTGTCCAGTGTGTCCCTTCACTCCCTCCCCTATTGGCCATGCCCCAGAGAGGAGGTTATATGTAGATCCCTAAAATTAGTTCCCCCTTTCTACTCCACCACCCCTCCACCCTCCCAGTATCACCACCCTCATCACTCGTCCTGTGGGAATATCTGTCCTAAATTCCCCATGTTTCCGACGTCAGTGTACATCCCCTATTCTAGTTGGACTTGTCTGGTAGAACCGGGAGCATGATAGTGGGTGTGAGAGGAAGCAAAGAACTAAAATTATATCATTATAAATGAGGGGAAGTACAGATGGGTCACCCAAAGCCCATCAATAGCCACATCCTCTTACAGAAGGGTTGCAGGGAGGAGATGAGCCAGTTAAAGTACAGTGTAATAACAACGAAATAAGCATCTTTCCTCTAGTTCTCGAATTACGCATCCTTCTGGGAATGACTGGAACTGCTCTTTGGTGAGTGGGTTGTGTGTTGTTAGCCGATGTTGAAGAAATTGCTTGGTGCTGTTTCTGTGTTCATTATAACCAGTTTTGTAGCCTCTTAAGTCCTAGGGACACTAAACTGCAGGCGAGTTTTCTATGACAATGACTAGGCTTGGTTTGCATTGTTTAATTTTGCAGAGCTATTTTTTTTTGGGGGCATCACTGCTCTCCAGTGGTGGGAGTAGGAGGTCCAGCCCCACTGCTGGAATTGAACCTCCGTCCCAGTGGGCCGCAGTCCCGCGCACAACCACTACGCCACCGGGGCTCAGCCCTCTTGCAGAGCTATTTTTTCTCCTAAAGACATTTACTGCTTTTTAATGAACGGTATTGTTTCTAACAAACTCAATTGCTTTCTCTTTCTCAAGGAAAGGAGCTCCAACCACGTCCCTCATTAGCGTGGCTGTCACAAAGTAAGTGTGTGCGACTTTCTTTATCCTGGGTCTGAGCTAATCTTGAAAGGGTGATTGACAGGCGCTTGTCCAGTGGTCAAGTGACATATTATTTTAAGCATGGAATTTAGATAATCTCCGTCTCACTTAGCTTTTATGTTCACATGGTTTATTTCACTTGGCAATTTGCAAAGCTTTTCATCTGTTTCACTGAGCTCTTTGGAAATAGGCCAGCTATTGACATGCCTGCTGAGCTCAAACTCTCATTGACAGACATTTGGAACAGATTTTTTTACTTTGTCACTTGAAAATCGAAGGCATCTCCAGTGAAGGGGAAGGATCCTTGCAATTTTAGGGGCTCTGTTTTATAATTCTTCAACAAGCTAATGGTTTCAAGGGCAGAGTTCTACTTAGATAACACTTTTATTGCTTTTGTTTAATATACAGATTGTTGGTAAAGCAGAAAGGATTGGTTATGGCACCAATCCATCAGTTCTAATGCTATTGAAAGGCAATGCAGGGCTGAGCCCCGGTGGCGTAAGTGGTTGAGTGCGGGACTGCGGCCCACGGGCTTGGCGGTTCAAATCCAGCGGTGACTCTCAGGAGCAGCGCTGGGTAGCGCCCACGAGCACCAGAGGCAGTGATGCCCCCACCCCCCAAAAAAAACAGACAAAAAAAAAGAGAAAAAAGGTAGTGCATACTGTGATTTTTAAAACGTTACTCATTTTGGAAAACGCTATAGCTCTAGCCAGACATTTAAGCCAGCATTACAGACTATCTTGGTAGCTGGTGAGAATGTAGAAGAAGGTGCCCTCCTGTAAGGTGCTATGCTGAGCCCTTGATGGCTCCCACAGCCTCCAGGGTCCGCATTCTCTGGGTTGACTTGTTGGTGGTGCTTTGTGGTAGACTTGGTGTGTGTGTGTGAATCCTCAGTCTTAGAAGATTGCCTTAGGCAAGGAGACTTAGGAATGAGTACATTGGTTTAGAGGGTAGTGGGTGGTAGGAGGTACTTGGAAGGGCTTTGTGATAGTGAGAAAACCTCCATGGCAATAGTTTTCAAATGAAGTAACTAGAACTGTGCTATCCACAGCACCTCAAAACGCAAGATTCCTCAGGCAATTCACAAACAAAAAAGACAAATATATACACACACACATATAAACATATATATGAACACAACAATCCTCCTGCGTGTGGCGAACCAACTTGCTCATCATTCTCACGAAGCAGAGGGTTAAACCATTGTTCCTTTAGGGTATTAGTTGTAAATGTTCTTAGTTATTGTTGCTGGACCCTTTTCCTTTATTTAGATATTTTTAAAGTTGGAACTATTTATGTAGGAGTTTTAATATTTGCTGGCTGATGTTTTTTAGGCGATGGAAAATACTCTCTGAATTTATAAATGCAGCCAAAAAAGTAAAACAATTCCTGTGATGCCCATTTTAGCTGGATGACCTGAACGTCCTATAAGATCTTTGGCAGGGGCTTGGGAAAGTGTAATTGGGTTACAAGTTCAGATCACCGACAGGCCCAAAATCCACAGGCCACACCCATTGTGTGTGCCCAATGGGGCATCAGAGCAAGAGTGCAGTCTAGCAGGTGGCCTGCGATCAGCCATTCTTCATCAATAGGTGTCTTGGTGGCAGCTCACCCTGGAGGTGAGTGTGGCATGTACATGTGTGCTTGGCACGCACGTGTGTGTGTGTGTGTGTGTGTGTGTGTGTGTGTGCTGCATTCACTAGAAATTATTTCTGTGGGTAGAGTGACAGCCTCATCTCTGATACGAGCTGGAGTAAAAACATCTAATTAAAGGGGGGTAAAGGATTAAATATAGAAGTCAGGAGGTTGAAATGCCTACTGTTTTAAAACTTATGAGATGATAACATTACCTTATTTAGGAATTTCTTTTTCTTTTCCCCACCTTTTTAGGATTATAGCCAAAGTTTTGGAGGACAACAAGCTGCCTGGGGCAATTTGTTCCATGACTTGTGGTGGAGCGGATATTGGGTAGGTTAACAGGTTTTAAAGTATCTTTCAGTTGAAGAACCTTAGCCTAGAACAGTGAAGGTGATGAGAGTGTTTCTTTGGGATTAAGACTGTTAGGGCTTTGACTGTGTTCTTGGTTTATTAATGTATGACCTCTGTAGGAAAATGAGTGGATATTGTCCTTTTGATTGCTCAGAGCTAGTAATTGTACGGAGCTTACATCCTAAAACAATAAATTACTGTAATGGTGGGAAGCCCATAACTTCCTGATACTTGATTTATGAAGATGTTTCTTTCAGACCAGACATAATAGTCTATTTACCATGCCCATGTGAGAGCCTCACGTATTCCTAAATTTTTCCAGAAGAGGAAACCCTGGGGCCACAATCTCTCTTTAAACTCAACCATAAATCTCAGAACCCTGGTGGAAGCTAAGGAACTTTACCAGCTCATCATATGGGTTCACTCTTGTCACCCGTCCTGGGGTGGTCAAAATGTCAGTCTCCCTTCAGCAGTTTCACCCTTCTGCATTTATTGGGCAAGTTCAGAAAGGTGGTATGATAAGTTCCCTCACTTCCCCGCCACCACCTTTTTTTGTTATATAAATGAGAAAATATTAGAAAATAAAGCCCCCTCTATAGGCAGTGCATAGTGTAGCTAAATGCCCTTTATACATTCAATATTCTGTTTGTCGACCTGCTCTGTTCTTAAATCCTGAGTATGCAGTCCTCTGTGTTGGGTTTGGAATAATTCAGGCAGTGACAGCGGTGGTGCACAGCAGTGCAGTGGGTAGCAGGTACCTTGAGTATAACCATGCCCTGGTGTGTTGGGCTTAACTTGGGAGAATCTGCCTGGGCCATTTCTTCAGGATCCTCCAACCGAGCCCTAGAATGATGCTGTGATCGCACTGCCTGACTCACAGTGAACCCTTTGAAGTATTGAACTACAGTCAAAGAGGATCAAACCAGTAGTGTCTGCTCTGTATCCCTTTAAAGCAAGTAGAAATCCTAGCATAATCACGATCCTCCAAGTTTTTAATTCCTAAAGGAATTGTTCGTTAGAATTAAAAGTCTGCAAAAAAAAAAACAGGACACCCCCCCCCGCCCCCCCAAAATGAGGAAGTTCATGCTTCCTGGATGTACAAGGAGATGCCACCATCACTGCTCAGTCCCTGACTTGGTACGGGAAGGACTTTCTTCCTTACCTCCCTCCTGGCCCATCTTGAGGTTACTCCGCCTGGTTGTCTGGCTCTCCTTGTGTATTTGATTCTCATGAAGACTCTCCTTGGCTCCTCTGGGGTGGTTTCCCTTTTGTTTTTGACTGACCGACTGTGAAAGGGCCATCTTGTCAGTGTTTCCTGTTGGGTGCCAGTAGGTGCGGCCCTAGCTGGGTCACCTGCCCGAGTGACCGTGTCTGTTCTCATGCAGCGCAGCAATGGCCAAAGATGAGCGAGTGAACCTGCTGTCCTTCACCGGGAGCACGCAGGTGGGGAAGCAGGTGGCGCTTATGGTCCAGGAGAGGTTTGGTAAGTGTTGCCTTTCTCTGGAGTCTTTCTTCTCTCAGGAGCCTGCAGGTAGAATCCAGAAGTTGGATATTATTCCTAGACTTTTTCCACAGAGGCACCGGCCTTGTTTTGAATATTCAAATAAAAGCATTAGTACAGTTATTGGTGGGTTGTTAGGGAACGTTTACATTTTAAATAGCATAAAATTTTGGAAAGGATGTCATTTTCTCCCCAAACAACTATCGTAGAATCATAACCAACTGATTGATTTAACCAGGCCTTTCTGGCAAATTTTTTTTTTTTTTTTTTTTTTAGGCATCACTGCCCTCAGGTGGTGGGAGTAGGAGGCCCAGCCTTTGCTCCTGGGAGCCGGAATCGAACCTCCATCCCAGTGGGCCGCAGTCCCGCGCACAACCGCTACGCCACCGGGCCTCAGCCATCTGGCAAATTTTTTTTAAATTATTTTATTGGGGACTCATACAATGTTTCTCACAATACATGCCTGCTGCTGTCATCTGAACCGTCTCTGAACCGCCACCCGAGCCCCTACATCAGCCTCCCATCCCTTCCCCTCCATCCTTGCTCCCCACTCCCCCACCAGCCCTCAATACTCTATAAATTATTATTGTTTTGTCGTAACTTACACTACCTGATGTCTCCCCTCGCCCTTTCCCCCAATGTCTGTTCCCCCTGTAGGAGGTTATGTGTAGATCCCCAAAGTTGGCTCCACATCTCTACCCCTCTACTTTTTCTCCACCCATCCAGTAGCTCCATTCCTACTACTGGCCCCAAGGGATTCATCTGTCCTGTGTTCCCCACATTTCCATTTTTCATCTCCACAAGTGTACCTTCTCCAGTCCAGTTGGATTTATAAGGTAGAACTGGGACCATGACAGTTGGAGGGAGGAAGCCTTCAGGAATGAGAGGAAAGTTGTATGCTTCTTCGCCACCACACTGCACCTCACTAGCCTGTCTCCTCCACATGATCCCCCTGTGAGAGGGTGTCCAGTTACCCACAGGTTAGCCTTGGGTTCCCCACTCCACTCTCCCCCCCATTTGTAGTGACGTGGTTCTTGTTCTTTTATGCTTGATATCTGCTCCCTTCAGTACCCCGTGATCACACATGCTAGTGTTTTTCTTCCATGTGGGCTTTGCTGCTTCTGGGCTAGATAGCCATCACAATCCCAGGTGCTTTATCATTTGGTAGCTGGGTGCCATCAGATTTCTCCTCTCTGTGTGTGCTTCCTTCTGTCTTCCACGATCTTGTTGGTAGGATGGGCACGCAATAATATGATTTTTGTTCTTTGATGCTTGATATCTGGGTCTTTCCACATCTCATGGTCTGGCAAATTTTAAAAGGAAAAAAGCACTATTTACACCAGACTGAAGAATACAAGGACCTAGTGTGGAATTAAAGATTAAAATCCGTACTTCTTGTTTTTTTTTTGGGGGGGGGGGCATCACTGCCCTCTGGTGGTGGGAGTAGAAGGCCCAGCCTTTGCTCCTGTGGAGCTGCTGCTGGAATCGAACCTCCATCCCACTGGGCCACAGTCCCGCGTACAACCACTACACCACCAGGGCTCAGCCCCGTACTTCTTTTAAAATTTCCATGTCTGTACAATTGAAAGGGGTTGTATAGACATAGCTTTGTGTGCTCTTCCTTATGGCTGTTGAAGAAGTTCCAAGGATAATGCTGATGGACAATTTTTGGCTATTTTGCTTAATTTAGACTACTCACAACATAAAACTTGACTTGTTCATCTATAAGCTATTTTGTTACATAGTTTTTGCTTTTCCAAAAGCAAGATTACAGCAAAGTGTTGTGGCTATTAACCGAGATCAGTAAGATTTTTAGATTCAAGCCCAAGACTATTAGATTTGCAGTAGCATAAAAAAATGGAAAAAATACTTTAAAATAAATTTCACAGTAAAAGTACAATTCTTGCCAGACCACAAAGGTCTGGCATATCTGTTCATTAAAATATTATTTGACTTAAAAAGACTATGAAGACTATGATGGAAAGAAATCTTAGTTAAAAGATAATTCCACTTTTTAGAAAATTTTTTTTCTTTTTTCTTTGGGGGGGGGGGGCGTCACTGCTCTCCAGTGGTGGGAGTAGGAGGCCCAGCCCCACTGCTGGAATTGAACCTCCATCCCAGTGGGCCGCAGTCCCGCGCACAACCACTACGCCACCGGGGCTCAGCCCAGAAATTTTTCTTATTACACAAAGCTGTTCCCATGTGCAGATTTTACATACCCCGTCATAATCCCAGCTGCTCTTTTCTTCCCAGCCATTGACAAGCAGGTTCAGATTCATGATATTGAAAAGAATTCAGGGTACTCAGAACAATCTTGGAAAAGAATAGAGTTAAGACTCCATGACTTCAAAACTTACTATAAAATGACAGTCATCCAGACTATGTGATGCTGGCATAAGGATATGCAGATAAGTCATTTGGGTCCCGAAATAAACAGTTACCCTGTTTGACCAGTTTGATTTTTGACAAGAATAATCTTTTCAGCAAATGGTGCTGGGAAAAGTGGGTAGCCACACACACAAGCATGAAGCTGGGCCTTTTCCACACCATGTAGCCAAATGAAGTCAAAATAGAGCCAAGAGCTGCATGCGTGAGCTCAAACTGTGCTTGCTCTGCAGTTCTTGGAGGAAAGCCTACGAGTAAATCTTTGTGACCGTGAGTTGGGAAGTGGTTTCTTCCATTGGAGACAAAACACACAAAGAAAAAATAGCTAACTCGGACTCTTTCACAATTCATTTGTGCTTGTGCTTCAAAAGACAGAATGGGAGTAGATAATTTGCACATCATATCCGAAAAGGCTCTAGTCTTAAATGCTCAGCATTAATTATTGTATATACTCGTTTATAAACAAAGTTTTTCCAGCACTCTTTTTTTGGGGGGGCATCACTGCCCTCTGGTGGTCGTGGAAGCTACCCAGTGCTGCTTCTGAGAGCTGCTGCTGGATTTGAACTGCCAAGCCCGCGGCTGCAGTCCCGCACTCAACCACTTATGCCACCGGGGCTTAGCCCCCAGCACCTTTTTTAATGCAGTTTTTGTGTAAAATTAGGTGCCTCACCTGGTATTCGGATTGGCTTATACTCGAGTATGTACAGTAGTTCCCCTTCTTACATTATCACATGTCATCTCATCTGTCTCCCTTCTTTGTTAACGAACACAGTTTGTAAGTGTAGTGTATGTCAACTATTGGATATAGTTGTGAAGCCATAAAGAGGATTACAGATTTGTAAAATGCATTTGTCTGTCTTGAGCTCTATGCTTTTCTTGTAGGAGTTTTAATGGTTAGGAATTAAGAAGCCAATAATTGGTAAAGGATGTGAAAAAAGGCCCTTCCAACCAGGCAGGAGACACGAAATTAATTGTAGAATTTTCTGTTTTCTTGATTCTTGTCTTAACAGAAATGCCCTGCTGTACTGTGCTAGCTGCCATTAAATCAACTGTGCAGCAGTAATGAGAGCTGGCATAGCGTTCATTGACTCTGTAGTATCATGGTTACTTCCCCTTTGGTAATGTTCTAGGAGGGTATTTACTGTTTCACAATGGTGGGAAGGGAGAGCATTCTCTCCTATCATTATATACTTTCCTGTTATCAAAAGTAAATAAAGGGCTGAGCCCCGGTGGCGTAGTGGTTGTGCTCGGGACTGCGGCCCACTGGGACGGAGGTTCAATTCCAGCAGTGGGGCTGGGCCTCCTACTCCCACCGCCGGAGAGCAGTGATGCCAAAAAAAAAAAAAAGTAAATAAAGATTATTGTGTACAAGTTGGCTTAGAATACACTTAAGAGGAAAAATGAAGTTAATATCGAATCTTTATTAAGAGGAGGAAAGGGAAGAATACCACTTGTAGCCTGCTGTGTAGCTTTTGTGGTATGAATGTGGGCAATGTGGCCTAAGTACCATGTTTACTCAAGTATAAGCTGACTCGAATATCAGCCGAAGCACCTAATTTTACCACAAAAACTGCATAAAAATGTACCGAAAAACGTCAGCTTATACATGAGTGTATACAGTATATAACCTAGAAGTAGATAATCAGCAATCAATGTATGTAGTACTAGAGATAGCTAAATATAATTTAGTTCATCCACAACACCGCATGCTTGCGGTGAAAATTTTAAAACAGGTTTAATAACATAGAGAAACAGAGTGAGATTTTTAAAATTTTATTAAATCCTTTCATTGGGGGTTCTTCTTTTTTTTTTTTTTTTGACATCACTGCTCTCCGGCGGTGGGAGTAGGAGGCCCAGCCAGCCCCACTGCTGGAATTGAACCTCCGTCCCAGTGGGCCGCAGTCCCGCGCACAACCACTACGCCACCGGGGCTCAGCCCCCATTCGGAGTTCTTACAGCTGCTTACATCAGTCCTGACCTCAGTTGTATCAAGCACACTTGTACATATGCTGCCATCCTCATTTCCTTTCTATTTGAGTCCTTGGTATCGGCTCCGCTTTTTACCCTCCCTCCATAGTGAAATACTAATTAGGGAAAAAAATGTAAAAAGCAAAATTAATTGTAGGATCTGATCTCAAATAAATATAACATAAAAGAAAAATATTTGGAAGGCCCATCCCATGTTGTGAGCACTTTATGGTGGCATGATGGGCCATAGTTTTTTGTTTGATACTTTTTGCTGCAGCGATTATTATTTAATTTTCTCTGCAAAGCACAGACTTTTCATGTAGCCATTTCTTTTATAAAACTTCAAAGTTGGAGAGATATTAACAAAATGAATTTATGTTCCTTTATCAATATCCATCAGTTGATTTCATTTTGCTCCATATGTTTTATTTTTTCTCCATTTCATTACTACCGACCTTCCTACACACACTCATGTGCATACTGAGCATGTATGATTTTTGAACCATTTAGAATAAATGAGAGTAACCACTGAATAGTTTGCTACCTAAGAAGTGTATGCGTATTTCTGTTTTGTTTTGAATTGTATTCTTAAAATCAAGTTGTTTAATGTTGATGGAATACTCACGCTACTTTTTAAATTAGAAAATAAAATATTTGGGATAGGTGACATTCTGAAGCTTTCTAAGGAGCACTAATTTGTGTTTATATTTTTTAAAGGGAGAAGTTTGTTAGAGCTTGGAGGAAACAATGCCATCATTGGTAAGACTGGTTTTTATTTGTTTTATTTTCTATTCGCAGTAGCCTTTTAGCCATTACAAATACATAGAACTTATGGAGGCATTCACCCCTGTACTCAGTGAGACTGTGGTGTATGCCGGAGATGTAATTCCCTCCCAGCCTTTCCCTGGGAGCCGACAGCATCAGCACAGGTGACCTTAGTCCGGCACCTCTGTGGTGCCAGTGGGTTTTTTCTCCCAACTGTGGCTGTAAATTTCTAGAAGGAAGAAAGCAGGGAAAGAATGGCGAGTAATAGAAATGGAAGGGCTAATTTTGTCACTATGCTAAATAATTCTGAGGGCAGAGGGAAATCGACACAAATAGAAAGGAATTAGGAAGTGACAGTACCTGATCTCCTCAGAGGAGGAGAGAAGTGTGGAGGGGCTTTCTGGGAAGCGAAATTAGCGGGTGGCAGGAGTAGAGAGCTTGAGGTCTGTCATAGCTCTCAACCAGTTAGAGGGAGAGGCCTTGACATGAAGCTGCTGATGACAGTGAGGGTGTTGCTATAGCTGGAGAGCTTGGTGATAATTAGAAGAGGAAGTGACACTGCTTTCTCCAATTGCCTGTGGGCCCAAAGGCCCTGATGTGCTGGCATCAGAATGGGCCCTGAGGTGGATGGCGAAGGTCACTAGAGTGGAAAGAGGCCGATGGGCAGAGAGACGAGAAGGCTTTGGGGGTGCAGAGGTGCCCTCGTCGGTGTCAGCTGCAGCGAGAGATGCGGAATGCAGAGGCTCTGCACGTCTGTGTGGGGTCAAGGCAGTGGAGCTCGTTGGCCTAGTCTCAGTTCTCATAAAATGCCCCCTGGAAGAAAAGCAGACTCGTTTTTTCCTCATGAACACGTGTGCCTCTGTAATGTGAGCAGGGTGAATTGTTCAGGGGTGGAGTTCACGTTCATCCAGGACACTTTCTGATAGGTCATTTTGCCCCAGTTGGCAAACACCGACCGTGTCTGCCTGCTTTGCCACACTGATGGGTGCTTGTCCCTCTCTAAGCTTTCGAGGACGCAGACCTCAGCTTGGTGGTCCCGTCAGCGCTCTTTGCCGCCGTGGGCACAGCTGGCCAGCGGTGCACGACAGCGAGACGCCTGGTGAGTGTGTGTGCAGAGGCAAGGGAGCCCGCCCCGTTCTTTAGACACCCGTTTGTTAGTTACTACTGTTAACGAGGACTGCTAAGAAAAAAATGTACCCCTGGATGTGGTTGGTAGCTCGAGGGGGCTGCAAGATTTTTCATTTCATTTTCCATGAGCTTTTTGATGCTCGCTTGCATGTGGTCCTACTATTTTCTCTCGTGTTTGTCAGCTGACTCCCCTTTCCCACTTACCCGGAAAGTGGTCTAAGACTTACCAATTGTACTTCATTGGACTTATGACGTACCCTCAGTGATTGCAGTTGGACTAGGCAATGTTTTCATTCCTATTCATAGACCACTACAAAGTCCAAAGTTATTTAGAGGATAACACAGACCCAGGGTTTAAGAAATTGTAAAACTATTAACTTAAAGGTAGATAGCCCAGGCTTTCTTACCAAAACTTTTTAGACAATTTATTTTTTGACATCTTATGTCTTAAGCTTTGACTTGATATGATATGGTTTAGTGAAAAGCAATTCAGTTTTTATATGCTTCCCATAAATACAGAATTTGTACATACATATCTACAGAACATATTTTATGTGTTTATAAGGAGATTTAGTGTGCAGAATTTAGCAAGCTTAATCTCTATACTTAGGTTCAAGCTGGATTTTGTGGAGCATCCTTGATTCTCATGACCCTTTTTTTCCCCACAACTCTTGTTTTTTTGTTTGTTTGTTTGTTTTGTTTTTGGGCATCACTGCCCTCTGGTGGTCGTGGGAGCTACCCAGCGCTGCTCCTGAGAGCCACTGCTGGATTTGAACCGTCAAGTCTGCAGGCTGCAGTCCTGCACTCAACCATTTACGCCACCGGGGCTCAGCCCCCTCCCACAACTTTTATAGTTTGGAAAAATTATGTGTACCATAACCAAGCAAATTTTGACTAGAGATAAGATTTGCCTGCATTTGCTGTTTTTCATTGAAGAAGTTCCTCCTGAAATTGAAGACAAAGGAAAGCTGACAGTTGATTTACAAAGGACTTGGTTGACTCTGACGTACTATAAAAATGAACAGATTCCCTTTGGTTTAGGTTGACTTATTTTAATTAAATGGAATTAAGCTAAAACACATGAATAATTCTGTCTTTACCTTTCCCGTTTCATTTTTTTCCCTGTTTCAGAGAAAATGAAAATTTTCTTTTTGCATTTCTGTTCTTAAAAAAATCTAAGGTGAGGATCATAAAGTAATATGCTAAGATGATAATCATAAAGTGATATACTAATTTGTTCACTTTAAACATTTGTCCCCTTAAGTCTAAGAAGAGACCGACTTAATGGAGCCGATTCCAAGTCTCTAGTGACCCTCAGAGTAGAACTGTCCCACAGGGTTTCCAGAGCCCTGGTCTCTATGGAAGCAGACAGTCCTGTCTCCCTCTCGGGGGTGACTGATGGGTCCCCCCCACCGACCTGTTGGTGAACACTTTGACCACTGTGCTGCCAGGTCTCCCTGGAAGAAAAGATTGTACCTTTCATCATGTGGTACAGTACAGAATGACTCAAAAGACAACCATTACTTTATTCATCTGACATTTGGTTCTTCTTTGCTTATTGGAGCAAGTATACATAGACATGCTTTTATATGTAGCACAAGCAAATATTATTCATTTTTGCCTAATTAATTTCCACAAGGAGCCCTGGTCACATGGTGGCTACATATGGGACTTCCAAATCACAAGGTCAACAGTTGGAAATCACCAGCCACTCTGGGGGAGAAAGCAGGATTTCCATACCCTTAAAGAAGTAGTCTTAAAAACCAACAGAGGTAGTTCTTTGTTCTAAAGCAGTGGTTCTCAGCCTTCTTAATGCCGCGACCCTTTAATACAGTTCCTCCTGTGGTGGTGCCACCAACCATAAAATTATTTTCGTTGTGATTTCATAACTTTAATTTTGGTACTGTTATGAATCGGGTGACCCCTGTTAAAGGGTCATTTGACCCCCAGTGGGGTCACGACCCGCTGGTTGAGAACTGCTGTTCTATAGGGCGGCTATGGATTGGGATCAGCTTGAGTCAATTGGTCTCCTTTTCTTTTGTAAGCCTTAAGGGAATAAATGTTTAAAGTGAGCAAATTAATATATTTTAAGTACTTTATGGTCATCATCCTAGATTTAAAAAAAAAACTGAGAAATGTTAAAAAAAAAAGAAAGATGTTCACTTTTTATAAAACAGAAAAGGTACAGACAGAATTATTCCATGTCTTTTAACTTATTCCACTTAATTTAGCTATGTCAGCCTTATTCAAATTGACTGGAGGTCAGTGAGTTTTGTAGGTTCATTGCTACCCAATCTAATTTTCATAGGGAGAGTTATCTGTGTAGGAAAACAAGATTCCAGGAATATGGACTTTTCCATAATTAGTTTTTATGGTGTCAAGTTGTTTTTTTTTTTTTGTGTGTGTGTGTGTGTGTGTTTTTTGGGCATCACTGCCCTGGTGGGAGTAGGAGGCCCAGCCTTGCTCCTGGAGAGCTGCTGCTGGATTTGAATTGCCAATCCAGTGGGCCACAATCCTGCACACAACCCCTACGCCACTGGGGCTCAGCCCTGACATCAAGTTTTTGATCATGTGGAGATCAACCCAGAGATTGGATGGTTTGGTCCAGACTCATCCCCACCTCTGACAGCATATACATGGAGCTCATATCCTACCTGGAGTGCGCCCAAATTAATCATGAGCTCCCAAAGTAATTACACTGTAGATAGGAAATGTGGAGCTAATAATGCAAAAAAAGAAAAAAGAAAAAATGTTTTAAAATTGGTTGTGATGATGGTTACACAACTCTCAAATATATTTAAACTAAGAAGTGATATGATATGTGAATTATAGGTATAGCAAACTTAAAAAAATAGCACTCTAGAAACCTCCATGCCCTGAGTCTAAGTACATAGGATTGCACATCAGAGGTGGCTTGATCCATGCATTGTGGTACTTGATCACTGCTACTTGTACAGCTAAACCATGGAGAGTTCTCTGAAAATTAGGGGACTTGCTCAAGAACAGAACCAGGAATAGTTAACTGTGATACTTAGCCAAATAGGCCCTGAGAATTATGATAAAACTGGCATATGGTGATATTTTTTACATCTACTTGGAGAAAATTACCAATTTGATGACAGTTAATGTATAATTGTTCAATTGTATTGATTTGTCTATCTATCTATAGGACAGACATGTCATTTTTTTTGGTGGGGGCATCACTGCCCTATGGTGGTCGTGAGAGCTACCCAGCCTTGCTCCTGGAGAGCCGCTGTTGGATTTGAACTGCTAAGCCAGTGGGCTGCAGTCCTGCACTCAACCACTTACGCCACCGGGGTTCAGCCCAGACATATCATTTAAAAAAAATCAAATCATTAAAAAACAAGTGCAGAAAATTTGGCTGCAATTGGTTGCAAGGTCAAATCCACCATCCCCTCTGAGGGGAAAGATGAGGCTGTCTGCCACTGCACAGATGTGTAGGTTTGCTTAGCAACCCTAGACTCGAGTCCCAATGTGTAGGATTTGACTGGATGACAGTGGATTTTTTTTTGTTTACTTTTGCTAGTTTATGTTTTCAGACATCATACTGTTTGAAGAACTTTTTTTTTGTTTTGTTTTTTTGGGCATCACTGCTCCCCGGTGGTGGGAGTTGGAGGCCCAGCCCCACTGCTGGAATTGAACCTCCGCCCCAGTGGGCCACAGTCCCGCGCACAACCACTACGCCACCGGGGCCCAGCCCCTGTTTGAAGAACTATTAAAAGCTTAATCAGCTCTACTGACAACAATTATAGTTGCTAAAAGTATACATTTAATTTACTATTCCTATGAATAATGTCTCTTTTATTTCCCTCATAGTTTTTACATGAAAGCATCCACGATGAAGTTGTAAATAAACTTAAAAAGGCATATGCACAGGTCCGTGTGGGAAACCCGTGGGACTGTGAGTATTTGGTTCAATTTTCAAAGATTTCTCCCTTTTGGCCACCGATGTTACCAGCATTTCCCATTTGCTAAGGGAGATGCTTTGTTGTTTTAAATATTGGCATTGGGGGTGATACGTCTTGTGCTCCCAGGACGAGGGGCCTGCATGCTTCAGGTGAGTTGTTGGTGGAACTAGGACATCGTATCCCTACGTTGCTGCCTTTGAGGCAGGATGAGCTTTGACTAGTTTTTCTCTCATCATTACTTACCTCAACTCTACCATCACCAGAAGAGGCTGCAGGGATCCCCTCTGCTGAACGTGGTTTTGCTTCCACCTTTTCCTCCCAGAGTTCTTGTAAAGGCACTCCACTCTCCTGCTGAGCACACAGCACGACCTCTCTTTGCTCTGTGACTTCTTCTGTTTCAGCAGGCTCACCCTCTCTCCTGACCCGACCTCTGCCCGCTCCCCTGCTGACCTTGCTGCCTCCTTGAGCACTGTTTGCCCTGGGTTTCCCAGATGCCTATGCTTTGACTCTTTGTTGGTGCTCTGAGCTTTCCAGGCCATGCCCTACTGCTCCTTTGCTGCGGAATGATCTTCACCCATCTCTTTCCACTTCCAACCCTCTGCAAAGAGCCCTCTCCTCACAGACCCCTACTAAAACCTCTCTTCTTCCTCTGTCCTTGCTCTGGTTTCCGGCAGCCATAACCCAAGGCAGCTTCACTCACCCCTTGAACGGCTGAGACGGTGACGTTTCTTAAGACTGATTATGCTGGTCATGAATTTATGGATCCTATATAGTCATACCTCTGTTCCTGTGGCCAGCAGATTTGGCTCGCCACCTGTTTCTGTAAGTAAAGTGGATCGGAACACAATCCTCTCTGTTCTTTTCTATACCTTGCCCGGGGCTGCCCTTGAACTGCAGTGGCAGAATGGAGTAGGGGCGGCAGCCCGCAGGTATTGTGCAAAACCTGCGGAACTCTGACCTGTTAGAAAGAAAGACTGCTCACTCCCGATCTAAAACGAAAACTTATGTGAAGGGAGGGGTCTGTTCCATGGGAAACTTGCTGTGATACTAAAATGATGCTCAGTTAAGCAAAATAAAAAGAAACTCTTCCTTTTCCCTTCCCAGCTAATGTTCTCTATGGGCCGCTCCACACAAAACAGGCGGTGACCATGTTCCTGGGGGCAGTGGAAGCTGCAAAGAAGGAAGGCGGCACAGTGGTCTGTGGGGGCAAGGTAATGGAAAGGGCCTGAGGTCTGTGGTCAAAGCTGTGTTACCCCCTTTCTTTGTCACAAACGGAGGTTTGCTCTTCGTATCCTTCCTCCCTCCCATTTTCAAGGTTAAATTAAGAGCTTTAAAGAATGGTACCGTCACATGCAAGGAACCTTTGGATGGAAACACAAGAAACTCATAGACATGGCTGCCTTCAAATAAAGTCCTCAGAAACTGGGATAGCACAAGACTTGGTGTTCAGCATCCTGATAATCCACAAGTATTATTTCAAAAAGTCCATTAAGGCAGGGAATTATTAGTTAATTTGCACCATACATGTTTTAACCTAGCACAGCACATTGTTGTAAGGCCAAAGTGCTTGCTTTATTGATGACTGGAATGAGAAAAGATTCTTCCACAAGCTATACATATCACTGTGTTTCATATTCTTTTAGATCTATAAGTGAGTCTCTTGCAAAGTCATCTGAGACAAAGTCAGGACTTTCACTGTCTCCTACCTCTGCCCCGTCATTACGTTAAGTCATGCAGGAAGGCATCACAATGTGAGGGCAGGGTGACCTACAGACAGTTGAGAGTCATCACAGCCAATTCAGCTCAGAAAGAGCAGAAATAGGGGCTAGAGAGGTAACCCCAACACCACCCCACAGCAATGGTCTGTTTCATAAAAAGAAAGGTACACATTAGTTGAGCGGAGAAGAACTAGTCGTGATTTTGTGGAGGTCTGTTGTAGGAGTTATTACAGCATACCCTTTTGGGTCTTTGGATTTTTGTTCAATAAATGCTGATTACATATTTTTAAATTACCTACTATATTTATCGGGCCATAAGAAGCACTTTTCCCCCAAAAGTTGGGGGGGGGGGAACAAAGGTGCATCTCATGGTCCAAAGATGTGGTACCCCAGAACATTTGTTTGTGACCCCATGCGCCTACTCACTGTCCACTGCTGTTTGCATCTGTGAATTGCCATGTGTTCAGGGCAAGTCCTGCCTCCCGGACCCTCAGTGTCAATCAGGTCACATGCTCAACACAGTGCATACCTCCCTTAATGAAAGTGATGATGGTTCTTAACACCACTGTTGAGTTTACGCTGTTAAATCTTGCCATATTTTGCTTTATTTTAATAAATGTTTTAGTATGCTGGTACTATTTGGTTCAGAATATTTGTTCTTGTTTTTCTGCTCTAAAAACTGGGTGCGTCTTATGATCAGGTGTGTCTCATGGTCCGAAAAATAGGGTACTCACTGCCGTTGTCTCTTGTAACTCACGGCGACCCCATACAGCGGGAGAGAACTGCCTGCCCTGACAAGTTTCTGAGACTCTCTTAAGCGAGCAGAAGCGTTCTCTTTCTCCCACATTTTAAAATTACAGCCCTTAAAAACAAAAACAAAAAACATGCTTATCACGGCAAGTGATTATTTGACCCCTAATCCTGCCATCTGTCATCATGAGCACCTCGCATGGCCCTTCTTGCTGACTTTGCCTGTTTAGTTTTTCTTTGAACAAGCCAGTGGTTGCAGAGGTGATTTTTTTTTTTAATATTCATGATGGGAGGTTATTATTTTTTTATGAATCAATTTATTGGGGCTCGTTCAGCTCTTATAATAATCCATCCATCCATTGTGTTGAGTACATTTGTGCATTTGTTGCCGTCATCTTTTTCAAAACATTTTCTATTTGAACCCTTGGTATCTCTTCATCCTACTTCCCACTTTCATGAACCCTTGATAATTTATAACTTGTCATTACTTTGATATCTTACACTACCTGCTGTCTCCCTTCACCCATGTTTCTGTTGTTTGTCTCTGGGTGGGGGTCGGGTTATACTTCCCTCTTTGTCCCCATGGGAGGTTATTGTGGAGAAATAATTTATGTACTAAGTAGTATTGATAATTTTTTCATAGGTGTACATACAGATTGTGCCCTTTTGACCATAATACTAGAAAAAGGGATGCGCTAATGAGTTTTATTTCTCTCCCAAAGGTCATGGATCGCCCTGGGAATTACGTAGAACCAACGATCGTGACTGGTCTTGCTCATGATGCGTCCATCGCGCACACAGAGACTTTTGCTCCTATTCTTTATATCTTTAAATTCAAGGTACCAGTTCCTTCTCTCTTGTCTCCAGTCTAATGTTAGAGTGGGTGAAAAGACTAGGAGAACATTAAGGTGGATTGCATGTCACTCAGGCAGTCTCTAGGGACTTTTAGAAAGTCTCTCTGATCGATCAGCTGAAATGTGAAGGCTAAGGGCCAAATGTAATGAAAGCCAGAAAGCTTGTCCACCTTAAGCCAAGCTGAACTCACTGCCTTTGAATCCACGCTGTGTCATAGCAACCCTCTTGGGCAGGGAGAACTGCCCCCTTGGGTTTCCAAGACTGGAATGTTTAACAGGAGTAGAAAGCCTTGTTCCTCACCCTCCGAGAGACTGGCGATTTTGAACTACCGGCGCTTGTGGATTGCATCCTAACTCCTGATCCTAACTACTGATCACTCATCCACCAGGGCTTCATGTCAGCCTCACTGTCTGAAAAACCCAGATAATCAGAGGGCCGTTGTTGGATTGATTCAGGGTCTGGCCCTCTAAGGCAGCTTCTCTTAAACACAGGAGAGTTGGGGAGACTTGGGTAAGCTGTGTTTAAGCATCCGCAGACAAAGGGAGGAAAAGTGGGACATTCTGAAGCCCTGCCTTCCCTTTTCGACAGAAGATAGCCTCTGCAGGTTTCAACAGTGACGGTCATGTGAGGGTCACAGACACTAGGCTTGCCAGCAACACAGCAGTTGCAGGATCAGTTTTGAGACTGCAGAAATTAAGGCTTCGGAATTTGCCGTGCTTAGCAGTTAACAGTACCATGACAATTGTATCATTGCACAACTGTGTCGAAGATTGTGGGTTTTTTTTTGTAGTTCGCCGTAGATTCTTGTCTTTTCGTTTACAGTGACCATAAAGAATAATAATTTCGGGCTGAGCCCTGGTGGCGTAGTGGTTGTGCGCGGGGCTGCGGCCCACTGGGATGGAGGTTTAATTCTGGCTCCCAGGAGCAAAGGCTGGGCCTCCTACTCCCCCCACCAGAGGGCAGTGATGCCTTAAAAAAAAAAAAATTCACACTCTTTTGTGTGTGTGTGTGTGTGTTGTCATAGACCTGGAGGAGGATTTTTAACCTCTTCTAAAGGGGTTACATGTTTTCCTCAAGGATCTTAATGCTTGATTTCTTGGTTTATGCTTTCCTTTTGGTAGAGCAACATCTTCACTTGCCTTATTTGTAAAGCTTAGATGATGCAGACTGCCTCAAGAGAAAAGGATCAATGTGAACTCGTGGAGTCTCTGTGTATGAAAAGTACTTTGGGACGTCTCATGAAATGACTTTTATGCTGGTGAACTTTGACTTGAATACTGCATCATCTAACATCTTCCAACACCTGCCCTTTTAGAACGAAGAGGAAGTCTTTGCCTGGAATAATGAAGTAAAACAGGGCCTTTCCAGTAGCATCTTCACCAAGGACCTGGGAAGAATCTTCCGCTGGCTTGGGTATGTCTTTACTTTCCTCTTTTTTTTTTTTTTTTTTTGTTTTTTGGGGCATCACTGCTCTCCGGTGGTGGGAGTAGGAGGCCCAGCCCCACTGCTGGAATTGAACCTCCGTCCCAGTGGGCCGCAGTCCCGTGCACAACCACTACGCCACCGGGGCTCAGCCCCTTACTTACCTCTTTTGATAAGTTTTGCAAATCAGAATTGTGTGAGAAATGGGTTTTTCCAAAAACAAAGCGGAAACGGTTGGGTGAAATTTCATTTTTAGCACTGGGAGGCCTGGAGTTTTTGCTTGTTTGATTTTGTTTTGTTTTTCATGTCTTACGTCTCACTCACACCCTGCCTCCCTTTTAAACACAGCCCTAAAGGATCAGACTGCGGCATTGTAAATGTCAATATTCCAACAAGCGGAGCTGAGATTGGAGGTGCATTTGGTATGTAGAGAATTGCTTCTTTATGTGGGACTCATGGTGGGCAGCAATGGAAACTGAGTGGTGGCTTTTAGGGAAGTTTTACCCCGAAACTGAAACACAGTTTGTATTCTGGAATAATTTATGCAACCTCAATGGCCAAGAGAGCTTTTATCCAGGCAGGGCTCAGTATTCTTGTATTTTATCCTGTTTCAGCTTTCTGTTTGAACTGGTGTTCATTTGTTTGTGAACCCATGAACTTGATATCTGCTCTCTGGGGATATTGCCCAGTTTCCCTCCCCCCCCCCCGATTAAGAACCTCTGCATTGGAGCCAGAAAATTTCACTCACAATTCTTGAGGTTTTTATTTGCGGCATATTAAATACTATGTGGTGGTGTTTGTTTGTTTTTTCCCCACTTCAACTTGCTCCTAAGCCTTGCATTTTTTAGTTAAGTTTGGTAATAACTTGAAAAAAAAAAGCAAAAAGTCCCAACAATCAGTCAGTGTTGTACATTTAAAGTGATCCATTGGGAATGGTTAGTGCTGATGGCTGCATAATATAAGGAAATAATTAATGCCACCAGATTGTTCTTGTAAATAATGTTGAAATGGAACTTTCTTATGCACGTGTGTGTGTGTGTGAGATAGGCTCCACCAGTACGTAAGCAAATAGATAGAAAAACCAACAGACAGATCCAAACTATAGTAAGAACAGATTGCCTTGTTTTTTTTGGTTATAGAAACAAGACAAACTTGCTTTAATACATGTAGAAACATAAATGATTAGGGAAAGTATTGTCAGATTTTTAGATCATGCACTTTAATGAATATTCCGTATGCTGGCTTTGCCTAGAGCCTCCTATTCTCAGTTCAGCCCCCACGTCCCCTCTCCTCTATGCGATAAGAGCACATGCCGTTTTACCTGCTCCTCTTGAAATCTTTTATTCTGATTTCCAGTTGCTGGTTTTTTCCAACCCATCAGTCATCAGGGAAACTTTCAAAATTGATTCGATTTTTAAAGCGAGGTCTCTGAGTGTGCGCACGGACGTGTTCGGTGTCCGCACAGAATGCGTCTTAGCTTTGGGATGGTAGAAACTGTTTCCTTGGCACCACTCTTCCTTCTTTCCTCTGGGCAACCACTGTGTGGCCAGAAGTACATTTATTGAAACATTTTCTGTATTAAGCTTTTTTTTTTTTTTTTAAGTTTTTTTTTGGGGGGGGCATCACTGCCCTCTTGTGGTGGGAGTAGGAGGCCCAGCCTTTGCTCCTGTGGAGCTGGAATTGAACCTCCATCCCAGTGGGCCGCAGTCCCATGCACAACCAGTACGCCACCGGAGCTCAGTATAGCCATGAGTTTCAAGAGGAATTGAAAACCCCAAAATGAAACACTCATTGTCATGGAGTCCCTTTTAGCGTAGAGTAACCCTCTGGGGCAGAGAAGAACTGCTCATAGGTTTCAAAGCTGTGAATCTTTATGGAGACAGATGACTAAATCTTTCTGCTACAAAGTGACGGTTGGATTTAGTAGCCACTGTGCTACCAAAGCTCCTTTCAAAAGGAGTTCAATGTTAGTCTGGGTAGACTAGAGAAACAAATTTATAGACTCACATATGGATATAAGGGAGAGGTTTATATACAAGAGGAATGGAACATTGGAACATTGAGAAACCATACAAACCCAGTCCAGTCATAATTCATAAGTCCAATATTAGCCCCTATGTCTGATACCAGTCTATAAAGTCTCCTTTCAATTCACGAAGTCACAGGCCAGTGGGTGCAGAGTATCTTGTATATCCAGCTGGGTTAGAGGCATCCTGGCACTGGCAGGAGTCTCCCCATTGCTCCTCATTTCCAGGGCTCAGGGTCCCTCAGCAGTCTCAATGGGCAGTACAAACATCTCAGTGCTGGCAGGGGTCTCTCTCTGGCTTCTCCGTCCCCAGAGGCCTGGTTCCATCGGGGCAAGCCCATGTGGCTTCTCTTCCGACTCCTCCATTCTTAGGAATCAGGTTCGATAGCATGCTGTCAATTTGTCTTCCTAGAAGTTCATCGAGAGTCAAGTTTCTCTTTTCCAACTGGGAAATACCGTGAGACTTCCCAGAATTCTCAGGAGAAAGCCATGCCCACCCAGAGACCTCTTTGGCTACTGATTGGCTATTTCCAGATTAATAGGCTATATTCCACCCCTACATGCCAATCATGAAATTGACATCACAAGTACATGACCGCCTCACTCATTCACTCACTCACTCACTCACTCACTCATTCACTCCCATCTAAACCAATGGGGACCCAGTAGCACAGTATCATGGCCCCTATGGGTTTCCAGGACAGTCATTGTTGATGGGAGCAGAAAGCTTTACCCGGAGCAGCGGGTGGTTTCGAACTGCCGCCTTTGCGGTTACCAGTCCAATGTGTAACCACTATGCCCGCAGAGCTTCACTCTAAGAGGAGTTCTGTAAACAATGTGTGTCAACTATCACAGGGTCTCTGCTACCTGGTGTCAATGTGTGTTGTCTACTAAACGAGACGTGACGTTTGCTTTGACCTTTTATGGCATCTATTATACCGTGTAGATTTTGCACACACCCAACCACGAGCTGACTGTGCCTGTGTCTCGGCTCCTGGCCTGGATAATCACTTCTTGAGTCCCTTGTGAAGCATCGTAGCCCCACCCCTTTCACTGAGAGGCTGTCCAGGAATCAGGGAGGGTTTGCGGAGGAGATTGTCTGGTCTCAGTATTCAAGGCGGCCTCCCAGAGTTGCGGGGAAAGTTCCATTCCTGTTGAGCTCACCTGCCCGTGACCTTTTTGAAGGCCCCTCCGATATTGGGAATGAGTCGAGTCCCTGGTCAGGTTAGCTGGGCCCCCCTTTCAGTCATGCCATTTCAGTGACACAGACCACGTGGGCAAGAAGCTGCCCTCAAGATGTGAAGTTATTTAGTATTTCCTTAGGAGGCGAAAAGCACACTGGCGGCGGCAGAGAGTCCGGGAGCGACGCCTGGAAGCAGTACATGAGAAGATCCACCTGGTAAGCCAGCGATGCTGCGAGGGCGGCGGGGGGGAGGCACAGCCTTCGGGGCGAGACGCAGTCTCTGCAGTTCTGCTCGGTCTTCGTTCTCTTTGTTGTGTTCGATGGTGTTTTTGCCCTTCTTTAGTGCGTGCCCAGCGTGTGACGTGCAGGCACCCCGTTGGCACTCGATGGCTGTACGAGCGGGGGCCCAGGGGCTCAGCCAGTAGGGAAGGGAGAGAGCGGGTCCTTTGACTTGGTTTATGGGTGTTTGTATCTCCTGGGCAGATGAGTAAGGGTGGGGCATGTGCGTAGGCTTGAGGAATCCCACTTCTGGGAATAGCACTGTGGACCCTTGAGAATGGATCAGCTCGTTGACCCGACAGAAGCATAGCTGGCCAGGGGTTCTGCTTGTAGAGGGTCTCTCGGGGAAGTGTCGACGCCAAGGGTTTGGTTTATTTTCTGCTTTCCTCCCTCTCTGGAACAACTAGCTTGTAGTGAGTTCCAATAAAACAGTGTGGGGTCAAGCGCTTGTGGTGCGTGTTGCAGAAGAAGCATTAGGTGAGGAGCCAAGAGCCATCCATGTGCTTTCCTTGAAGCACTGCTTCTCAACCTTCCTCCTGCTGCGGCCCTTTCATACAGCTCCTCATGTGGCAGTGACCCCAACCATAACGTTATTTTCATTGCTACTTTATCATTGTAATGTAGCTACTATTCGGGAATCAGGCGACCCTGATTGACTCACAGGTTGAGAATCCTCCTTCCCTGTTTTCCCCTTCCCCTCTCATGAATCCTTGATAATTTATAAATTATTATTATTATTTGTGTTGTTTTTATTTTTTTGATAATTTATAAAGTATTATTATTTTGTCATGCCTTACGCTGTGTGATGTCTTCCTTCATCCCCTCAACATTAACATTCTGTTTGAGTGCTTGGCATCAGCTCCACTCTGTCGTGTATCTCCCCCCCCCGCATGTGTTTCTCAACCTTTGATCTTTGATTCTAACAGCCTGGGCTCGACTTCCTGAGGATCTTTGGACTGTGGTCTGTTCCTCGTCACATTTCAAACACATGCTCACTCCTTGCCTACTTCCCAGTCTTTGACATCAGAGGTGTCAGCTCTTTTCACTTGTCGTCTAGTGGAGCAGGCTCACCTGGCTATGGCCCTCTGGGGACCCGTTTAATGGAAATACTGTTCTTCCCGGGAACTAGTTAGTTGGGAAGCTCTTGTTTTTCTAAAGTCTAGTTCCTTTATTTCTAACAAAATGGAAATGTATGCTTTTCTCACAATTCATGAAAAGTTAGAGAGCTAGAAAGAGAAAAGGCACCGTTTTCATGTTTTGGAGCCCCACTCCACCCAAACTATGAAATAATCTGTCATAATGCATATTGACCATCATTTATTTGTATTTCTCCCTCCTTTATTTAGCAAAGAAAATGATACGTATTAGCATTGTTTTGTAAATTTTTCTTCACCAATTTTCAGCATGACCCTTTAGCCATGTTAAGACGTACAGATCTATTTAATGAAGTGGAACTATTCTGTCTGCACTGTCATTTCATCGGCTCTTGTTTTTCCCTCCAGCACCATCAACTACAGTAAGGATCTTCCTCTTGCTCAAGGAATCAAGTTCCAGTAAAAGGATCTTAGATTCTCATAACTTCAAGACTTTGGGACATTCCTGCAGCAGTTTCTTCTGAAGAAGACCAAGAAAATGAAGATGTGCCCTGAATAAATGCATCATTTTGAATATGCCCCTGAGGCCCTGTCTAAATCAAGTCTCATTTTTGAAAAAAAAAAAAAGTTGTTATAATGGCATAGTTCATTAAAAGAGGCTAGATTTTTATATCACTCGTTGCATTGGCTCCTAGCAGCCATGTAACACAGCATATAGACCCCTGTGAGTTTGACTGTAAACTTTATGGGAGTTGACAGCCAGAGCTTTCTCCTGCAAAGCGGCTGGTCATTTCAATCCTTTGACGTCGTGGTCAGTAGCCCAACACGTAACCCTCCACGCTAGGGCCAGCTGTGGGTGAGCGTTGAGTGGCCGACAGTGAGCTTGAGCTGGGTTGACTTGTTGTGGTTCATGCTTGGTGGGTCAGCGAGAAAGAGGATGACCTTAATGAACCGGATGGAAGAACACCGGTCGCAGCCTGGGCCTCCCACTTCACAATCGTGAGCATGGTGTCCGACCAGGCAGTGTTTTGTTCATATGTACATGGGGTCGCTCTGAGTCAGAACCAGCTCCGCGTCACGTAACAACATCATGTTAAAGATCCTTTTGTATGTGTAGGATTATTTCACAATTAAAAAGCACTCTATACTGTGGTCAGAATGGAGAAATGAAAAGAACAAAGAATATAGAAGATAGACATTCTCTCAGGAGAAGCAGGGACATCTGAGCATGGCAGGATTCTTGTGGTGGGGACTGGTTCACAGCACCCTTTCTGGGTGCGATGCTGGGTGTGATGGCAAAGAGACTAGCTGGAGCCCTTCTCTGCAGAGGACAGTCGTGCCACATACATTCCTGTGGCCTGGTTTGTTATGTTAAAGTGCCTAAGCAGAACTCATCCCCATATGGCTTCTCTTGCTCATGATGACTTTGTGCCGCTGTGAAAGAGATTTTCGGGGGAGATGTAGACTTCGTTCCTGCTCTAGAACTTGTCACTGGCCAGAGTTGTGTGTGTGCAGGTTTCTAAAGTGCACCTGGATTTCCTGTGCTGTCTTTTTGCAGTGGCGGTTGGATTTATTCTTGGGGAGTGTGGACTGCTGCGAGCTTGGTGGCAGTGAATTGGGAAGAATTCACCACTGTTGACTTGAGTATCTTATTTCTTGAGAAACTGCAGAGGAAGCCTTTGGACTGACTGGCCAGTGCCCCTTGTCAAGCTCACAGTGGCCCTTGGAGTTCTGTGTTCCTGGCTGGGTAGCCCTCTGTGCATCTACTGCCAACTTGAATGTGGCAGAGGCCTTTGAAGAAGATGGTCATTTGTATAAACCACCTGGTGCATCAAGATGTGTGGGACCAGGAAAGAGTTTGGGGTTGAACTTCGATGCAGAAAAGCAGATGGGAAGAAAAAAAAGAATCATACAACGCAGAGAAAGGAAGGTATTTACAATGTATTTCTATGGCCCGACTGAATAGTGCTTATGTGGCCATGCTGATGTCATTGTTGAATATGAATCGCTGAGCCCAATACTGAGGATACTGACAAGATAAAGGTTAAGGACAGGTGAAAGGCACCTTTCTGGTAGCCTAAAATCACAAAAGCAAGAACTAGCTATATAGGCTTACTAGTAAGATACAGAGAGAAATCCTGAACTGGTGATTGCCTTTGGGGGACAAGGCAAGTATTAGAGGCTGTGAGGATAAGGGAATTTTTTAAAAAATTACAAAGTCAGATACTTGAAGTCCTTTATTTCCAATCTCTTTTTCTCACCATCCCCATTCCCGTGCCCTGTCTGCGCGCCTCCCCACTCCCCCATTCACTCCATTGTTGACTTGGAGACTGCTAAAAAATATTTTACTGTATTTTTGAGACCATAAAATGCACCTGACCTTAAGACACACTCAAGTTTTAGAGCAGGAAAACGAAAAAAATATTCTGAACCAAGTACTACATCTTCGGATCAGAAGACACACCCTCGTTTTTCCCTCACTATGGAGGGAAACAGTGTCTTTGATCTGAAAAATAATGGTCATTTGAAAAGTCAACTTTTAAAAGTTTAAAATAGATTATTCTGGTGAGGTATAGACATTTCTTTAACGTTAAGAAACTCATTACATTTGGGGCATTGACTTAAAACAGGTAACTGGTTATATTATAGATCACTATAGTGTCTTGCTTACTGTTTCATATAGTGGCTAGTATATCTGGAGAATATAATGTGATTACCATACACACTCGACTATAAGCTGCCCCAAATATCCACAGAGGCTACCAATTTTGACACAAGAACTGCATTAAAAATGTGCTGAAAAACTCGACTTATTATTGAGTATGGTAAAACGTTGTTAGGATTCATGCTTGAAATATTTACTTCTACCCAGGTTTTCACCTATTTCAAACATTTTCCGGAAAAAAAAAAGGGTTTTCTGAAATATAGTGCTTCTTTTCATTTATAACTTTTTGTATTTGTATTTTCTGTCCAGGTACATATTTAAAGAGGCTTTCCATCTTGCTGTGTACCTGCTAAGACCTTGGCCCATTTGGGATATTTCTCCAATATGCTTAGAGTGGACAGCTAAAAGCTCTAGTTTTAGATATGAGCATCAGTTAATTTTAAGAGATTTCTTTGAAATGAATTCATTATGTAAACATTTTATTGGGGGCTCTTGCAACTCTCACCACAATCCATCCATCGATTGTGTCAAGCACATTTGTACATTTGTCGCCATCATTGTTTTCAAAGCATTTTCTGTCTACTTGAGCTCATTTCCCCCCCTTTCCTCCCTCCATAAATCCTTGATAATTTAGAAATTATTATTTTCATGTTTCGCACTGTGTGATGTCTCTTTTATTTAGTAGCCACTGTGCCACCAAAGCTCCTTTCAAAAGGAGTC
>PVJH01027934.1:0-28045 GCA_004026705.1 Nesogale talazaci
GGGGGGGGGGGAGGGAAGGGGGGAAGAACCTGGCTCAAAAACATTTCTGACACCTTTCATCAACTCCTCTCTTTATACTGTGAATAAAGACACCAGAACCCAAGAGAAAAATGCAGCACAATGTGAATCAAAACAAGACTATTCGCTGTGATAGAACTCAGAGAGGCAATAAAGTGATTAATTATAAGGGATTGAACATGTCAAATACAGTAATGTAAACACTTAGATTTTCTGCTCATTATTATTTTCCTCAAGTGGACAAAGACACCCTGGAAGATGTTTCAGACATTTTAGTATGTTTTTAAAAAAATAGTTTTCTTGTCAGGAGGCCTCAAGCTGGGTGAAGACATTGCATCTACTGAGATAAACCACTGACCCACTGACCCAGATCGCCCCAGCTTATTTTTGAAAGGGGAAGAAAGCAACTTCACAGAGACATTAGCATTTGTAAAGGATGCACTAATTCTTGGCAGTGGCCTACCCTCTAAAATGGGCTCCAAACCACCTTTGGGAGGTATCAAAAGATGAAAGCAATATCATGCTTTTAAAATAAAGAAAAAAGGCTTATATGGAATACACAATTTCCTCCCCCGAAAATATTTCCTAGGGCTCTTTTCTTGCAGTGTGTTAGGGTGAAAGAAGAACATTCAAGAAGTATGTGAACAGATCAGGGAAAAAAGGTTGAGGTTAACTGGATTCCAGTTCCAAAAACGTGAGCGGAAAGTACCTAAGCAGGTTTTACAATGGGATGGCGATGGCTTTACTCTCAGCTACAGAGTCTGACTCCGCTCCACATGTGTGCAGCTGGGCACCTGCTTCCGCATCCGGAGACACCGGCCTGCAGAGAGTGGCATCCTCACGTCAAGGTTAAGGACAGCTCACTAGAGATGTGGTTTAGATTTGCTCGTTTTTTTCAGAAATGACTGCGACCTTACAGATAGCAGGCGTCGTTATTAAGGAGAAACAGAAACGTAGTTTCCGAGCATCCATCTAAAACCTGAGCGTTCACACCACCGGCCTCTTTTCTTACCTTTCGGGCTCGGCGTGTTGAGCTTTCACGGTCGTGCTGTCAGTTCAAGTGCCACCCCGAGCTCCCCAACAGTGGCAGAATAAAGTAGTGCCCGCACGACGGACTTACTAGATTAACAACTGAACTTAGCACAGGTCCACAGTTCAAAATGTAGCTGACCTCTAAAGTAACATATGTAATAGTGTATGCAAATATATAATCATATTACATGCAAAAACTTGACTCCCACAAGAGAAATTTATATTAAGACATTAAAGAGACTATCACCATGATCAGCTGTATTATTGCAACAATAAGAAATATGGGCTCACGTACATTTAATAAGCATAGAAACGGGTTCCCTGCTTATGCATCTGTTTGACAGACCCAGGGCAGTCAATGTCTGCCTCCAAGTTTCCTACTGACGTAAGCAAAATGGTTCCTCTTTCTGCTTTCTGTCTGACTGTGGCACTAAAGAACGAATAGGGAAGTACAATGACTAAAGCTGGGGAGAAAGAAAAGGGGGCAGATAATTGTACAACTAGGAAATAACCTCGAGAACAAAGAAGAACTTGCTTTACTCCACAGTTTAAATGGAAAGCAAAAACAAAACAACATCAAAACCCCTACTGATCATAGCTTTGGGCTTGCTTGCTGTAAGGTTGCTGGTGCGAGACACCAAATTTAACTTGACTACTGACCCTGATGAAGAAAATGGGAAAGGCTTGCCAAACTGTCCAACAGCAGACGGGGTTGAAGTCTCAGCTGTTTCTATCTTGGTTGTCCCTGGTCCTGAAATTGCTGAAACAAACGAAAACATTATAAAAAGTCAGCTAGGAGCACATCCCAGTTAGTGGCTTCCTGCAGCACCAACAGCATGTGTGGTACCCCTGAGAGGTGGAGCTCCGTTCTATGGTCCTGGTGTGCATTCTGTGATAAGTGTGAGCATATTACCCAATTTGTGCCCAACATCTTGGAACTTCCACTTTGGCTTTGCAAATGTTAATTCCAAACTAAGACCTGCCAGACTTTTCTAGAAAAGGCACCACAATACTTCTAGTGCAGTTTGGAAAGCATATTTTTGTAGGTTTTAATAGGATGGGGAAATTCCTATAAGGTAAAGCTAGTGCCACCAAAAAGAATTGCATATGTATTTATACGGTGGCTTCAAAAAGTGGAAAAATAGAATTGAAAGACAAGGGAATTTTCCCAGGAACGTTTTAAAAATTCCCTTATGTATGGGTACACGAACATGTTTATAAAGTAGTTTTATAATTAATGGAAAGAAATATATACCAATGGAAATGAAACCCCCCCCCCCCAAAATAGACTAATGTGCTAAGCAACTCCAAGTAATTGCTTAATGGCTGAATGTTTTCTTTATACATATCCAAAACTTCACAACTTGTACACATCTAATAATAGTCCTCCCCTTTAGATTACAGATAATTAATGATTGCTGTAATCTACAGATGTGTAGAAAGTTAAATATAAAGTCTATCATTTCCATAATCAATCTCACTATAACTACTTCTTAAAAGTTTGGGGTTATAATCTTTAATATTTGTTCTACTGCTCCATTTTAGAAAAAGCTACCTTTTTCTAAAGGTGGGAAAGTTACGTTAAAAATCGAAATAATCTAACCATAAACAACAATTAAAAGTACCTACTTTTAAAGGTCTATGGGATGCTACAGGCAAAAATATTTTTTAGTGTCGTAATACAATGTGGTGTGTATAAAGATGTTCAATGAGGTATCGCGTATGTAATCTTAAAAATTACAGAAACAATCTAAACTATTGGTAGGGTACTGGTGTAATTTACACAAATGTAAATTACAGAGTGGAATTCTAAACAGTCGCTATAACCAGTAAGGGAGAATTTTATCAGCACTGGAAATGTAAACAAGAAATTTATCATTTTAAGTATGAGATAAGGAAGACAAATCACAAATTGGTATATATAGATAGACCTAAATTGTTTAAAAACCATAATAAAGAAACCCCAAGAAATATAAATCTAACTACTAAAGATTGCCATTTCTGGCATGGGGAATGAACAAGGAAGGCTTCACAATCTATATTGTGTATTTCTATGCCACAGAAATTTTTTGTCGGCATGTAATAAAAAACAAAACCAACGAAAGACTTTCCATTAAAAAGAAATAAGACTTGTTCTCTAGAAGTTTCAGAAATGGTTTTTAAAACAAATGTTTGCAAACTCAAATTACACATTTCAGGATATATATATATATATATATATATATATATATATATATATATACACATATATTTCTAAATTTTATTTATTTATTTATTTTGTGGGCATCACTGCCTCTGGTGGTCGTGGGTGCTACCTAGTGCCACTCCTGAGAGCCGCCACTGGATTTGAACCGCCAAGCCCGGGCTGCAATTCCTTACTCAACCACTTACGCCACCCGGGCTCAGCCCTCAGGAGATATTTTAAGTCCTTTTCTAAACCCTGATTATCCAGCACCTGAAAACAAAAGTAAACAACGTATTTCATGATCGCCGAGTAATAAATCTCAGAAATTCATTTGCAAGTCACACTAACTATCTAAGACATGCACGAAACAAAACCCCTTGAATTTCCCTGATCTAAATACTTCAAGAATGACAAAAGGCTTCACTTCCAGTGAAGTCCTTAAAAGGAATGAGAATTTATGGTCATTCAAAAACTGTCTAAAATATTAGCCAGGAATGGAAAACAAAGAACTCCTCCCCGAAGAAAAACCCAAACCCAACCTGAGAGCTTCTAGTTAGAGATAAGCTGGGTATGCTTCTATCCCTCAGGAGAGATTATAAAAAGGTAGCTGTCAGGGGCTGAGCCCCGGTGGCGTAGTGGTTGTGCCCGGGACTGCGGCCCACTGGGATGGAGGTTCAATTCCAGCTCACAGGAGCAAAGGCTGGGCCTCCTACTCCCACCACCAGAGAGCAGTGATGCCTAAAAAACTAAAAAAAAAAAAAAAAAAAAAGGTAGCTGTCAAGTTCAAGGGGCTTAACCAAATTTGTCTGCAGAGCCATTTCAAAGGATGAATCAAACTAATCACTAGATTCCAAAGCGTAGTGAAAACATAATACTGCAGGTGACGAGAACCATCAAGTGAATGAAAGTCTGACGGGCGTTCAAAGAGTCAGAACGGAAAAATGTCGTTATCCTTTTAGTTCCATTTCTCACAACCTTTCTGAACTCTCTTATCCTATGTGCCAAATGAAGGCGGCTATCAAAAAGGAACCTACAAAAGGAGATATCGATGAGGACCCCACATCAAAATTAAGCTTTCAATAGAAGCAAGTAAAATTCTTCTGCTCCAAGTTGACTTGGGCAATATGGACTTCAGGTCAAAATAACTACAGTGGTGATTCAAAAACTATGTTAATTCATAATGCTTATGCTTGGGGAGGTGTGCTAAGTTATAAGATCTTGTAGCCTGCATCTATTACATCGACTCTGAGATCTGACATGGTAAGGGAACTATTTTACTTTCTGGACTGGACTGGGTTTTGAACTATCCCAGTGAGCCAGTAGATCCCTGGTTCCCTCTGACAAGGAACTATGGGACCGCTGTGAGTATGAATAGGCTGGCTTGGCTGGACACTGTACACTGGTACAGACAGGAACGGGAAACCCTCAGAATCCATGACAGACGATCCCTTTAGGACCAGTGGTGAGAGTGGCGATACTGGGAGCGTAGAGAGAAGGGAGAAGAAAGGGGGAACCGATGAAAAAAATCTCCATGTAACTCACTGCCTGCAGTGGACAACAGAGAAGTGGGTGAAGGGAGACACCGGACAGTGTAAGACATGACAAAATAGTAGTAATTTATAAATTACCAAGGGTTCATGAGGGAGGAGGAGCTGGGAGGGAGGGAGGGGGGGAAATGAGGAGCTCATACCAAAGGCTCAAGTAGAAAGCAAATGTTTTGAGAATGATGAGGGCAACAAATATACAAATGTGCTTGACACAATGGATGTATGTAGGGATTGTGATAAGAGTTGTACAAGCACCCAATAAAATGATTTAAAAAAAGAAAGCAAAATAAATAAATAAAAATGAAACTCTTATCTTAAAAAGAAAAATGAAGGGCTGAGCCCCGGTGGTGTAGTGGTTGTGCGCGGGACTGCGGCCCACTGGGACGGAGGTTCAATTCCAGCAGTGGGGCTGGGCCTCCTACTCCCACCACCGGAGAGCAGTGATGCCCCCCCCCAAAAAAAGAAAAATGAATAGGCTGGCTCCCGAGGAGAGAGGGGAGGCTGTCTGGGAAATCCTAAGTGGTACTTCGACTCTGAGCCCTACATGGAACTGACTTGAGGACATCAACTTGGGTTTCTGATCGGTTTGCAGCAGAAGACAGACTTTGGCATTCTGATAATGTGTTGATGTGGCTCTCCTAGCCATTGTCTTTGTAACTCCTATTAAAAGACATTTTGAAGGGTCTAGGTAAGAGAAGGCAGGGGAAGATGCTGACAGCCTTTTATGGTTCAGCTGTACGTAACTGATAACAGGGTTCATTGTGAGAGCACTGATTTAGGTATCTACTGAGAAAAGGGGAGTCCCGCTGCAAAGTGCTCCAGGCTGGGCGGTGCTCTTCAAGGGAGGCTGCTCTTCGGGAGAGAGAGGGCTCTCGACTCCGGTAAACGGTCTCGGAAACTCACGGGGTCCCACAGGGGTGCTATGAGTCAGTACTGACTCGATGGCAGGTGGTTTGTTGTTGCTGTTTCAATGACTGGTCGATTTTGTCACCCCGTTTGGTACACAATGAGCCACTCCAGAAGTTGGAATGGGGGGGTCTCATTACCAGGAATGTAACGCTCCCTTGGGACCCCGTGTTCCTTGACACTGAACCTCTTCGACCTGGGGACAGAAAGCTGTGACACCAGAGAAGCAGTAGCTGGAGAATCAAGAGCCCAAACATGGGATAGCGTGGACTTTCTGCCTAAGAAAGGAGTTAGGTGTGTTTGGGTTTGCTCAGGGGGTGCCTCCAGGTACTTAGTTAGGGAATCTTATGGTAGAGTGATGTGCTCTGAGGGCACTTACTGGAAGCCCTAATCTTTTAGAGCTCTGTGATATGGCCCAAACTGGGAAGAAGTCAGTAGGTCACATGACTGAGGAGGTCACATGACCAAGGACCGGGGAGAGGCCTGCTTGGGGAGCAGCTGTCCTGCGCTATAACCTGTGAACAGCTCCAATATACATCCCATACTCGTGATGGTGCTCTCTGAGTTCTGCATGGGCACTACAGTGAATTGTCCAAACCAGCTGAGAGGTCAAGAGTGCTGTGGGGGGGTCAGATGTGTCCGAGGTAGTTAAAGAGTAGCAGCCTTTACCAGCTCAGGGCCCATCCTTGGGAGGATGCTGAGTTTGGGTTCCCTTCTCCCTGGGCAGTCAGAAGAAGCCAGATGTCAGCCTGTTGCCGTGGAGTTCATTCTGACCCATTGCAACCCGATGTATAAGACAAGGAACCAAACAACACCCTCCAAGGCCCACAGGGAGTCAGCTCTGAAACCCTGATGATCCTACAAGCCAAGGAAAGCCATACTTCTGCTCTTCTTTTAGAAAAGGCATTTAAAGAAGGTTTTCTCCTATTACGCTGAAGTCTTTCCCAACTCAAGTTCAGCCTAGCGGTGGAAGAGCTCACTGCTCTCCAGGAGACTTGTCATCTTAGCATCTTGCTACTCGATTTCCTGGGTCAACTGCTTCTTTCACATGGACAATAGAGTCCACTAAAGAGATCGCCTTTCATGTTCACTGGAACAAAAATGCAAACTGACCTGAGGCTTTGTCGCTAGGTGACAATGGATTGGATACTGGTACAGGCGTGGCTGTCTTCAAGGAATTTATCAGAGCCCCCTAGAACAGAAAAGAAACAAGATAGCTATGTGAACCGTGAATCCTGTGGAATGGAGGAATATGTGAAATGATTATATAATTTAGCAGCAAGAAGCACAAGTCCTTTTCATTAGCTCAACACACACACACACCGTTTACTTTCCCATGTCTCTCCAGTGTCCCTTCAATCTAGTTTCCTACGTCTCCATGTGAACAGGAAACCCTCCTAAAGAATGACCCAAATGCTACCAACCCATTTTACATGAAGGCAAACTAAGAAATATAGTCATGCTTCAGGATTCCTCAGAGGCTGGAATTTTGATCACAAACACAATCTGAAGACACAGGAATAACCAAGAATAGAAACTATGCTGCACTTCCCTGATATGATCGCTGAAGACAAATGGGTGCATAAGCAAATGTGGCATAGAAAACTGATGGTGCCCGGCTCTCAAAAGATATAGTGTCTGGGGTCTTAAAGGCTTGAAAGTAAACAAGTGACCACCTATCTGAGAAGCAACAAAGCTTACCAGCCTGTGTGATCACGAGGTGTTGAAGGAATCAGGTACTAGGCATCAGAGAATAAGAACTCATATTGTAAATGAGGGGACCCAGGACCATCTGTGGGCAACTGGACATCTCCTTGTGGGAGGATCCCCGGGAGGAGTCAAGTAAGTCAGGGTGCAATGTAGCAATGATGAAACATGCAACTTTTCTCTAGTTCTTAAATGCTGCCCCTCCCCCCAGTAAATCATGACCCCAATTCTACCTTACAGGTCTGGCTAGACCAGAGGATATATATTGGTACAAATAGGAACTGGAAATACAAGGAAACCAGGACAGATGATCCCATCAGGAACAGGACCAGTAGTGAGAGTAGTGATACCAGAAGGGTGGAGGGAGGGTGGGATAGAAAGGGGGAACCGATTATAAGGATCTACATATGGTGTCCTCCCTAGGGGACCAATGGCAGGAATGTAGGTGAGGGGAGACATCGGACAGTGTAAGAAATAACAAAATAATAATACTCTGAGGATGATTAGGGCAAATACTTTGAGAATGATGAGGGCAGAAAATGTACAAAGGTGGTTGACATACAATAGATCTATGTATGGACTGTAGTGAGAGTTGTACAAACCCCCAATAAAAATATTTTTAAAAGAAAGGAAAGAAAGGAACTGTACTGCTTAGGACAAGTTTTGAAGGGAAGCTACCTGCCAGTCTTCTGTTATTTTCTTCTGGAGTGTTTATCCCATAACCCATTTTTTGGTAAGAGATAATGTTTATCAGGCAAAACTCTGAAGTGAGACACAACAAACACCACAAATATGTACAGTGTAAAAAATGAGGATGGTAGGGGAACATTAGATCACCATCTCCAACATACCAAGTCTGCAGAGTGGAGTAAAAAAAGCAGCAGACAAGGATGAGTGAGAAGACCTGGCTCCAGTGCTGGTGCCAGTCTTCGCTGACTGCCTGAGCTTGCTGGAGTGCCTGGAAGCTCGTTCTTTTCATCGAGGAAGCAGAGCTAGACACCTCTCCTCCTCACGGGAGATGGCTGTGAGGATCGACAGAGTGTACATCCATGGCATCGGCACAGCGTGAAGTACTCCAGTACAAATGTGGGGCATTCAAATTATGACCCAAGACTGCTGGGAGCTAAATGTCACATTAGTGCACCTGCTCTGGCTAAAACCAGATCAAAACAAGCATTCCTTGTGGAGAAAGCATCCGAGTTCTCTGCCAGACTGACAGGACTTAAGGCTACAAAGACAATGCCTGGGCTGACTGCTGACCAAGAAAAACCAGGAGAAGTTACCTGCTTGGCTTGGTTCGGAATCACTGGTGTCACCACGGGGTGAGGTGCTTTGGCGGTCGAGTAGGGCACCGAGGAGCTGAAAGTTACACAGAGATCACCATTAGAGACAAGCAGGGCTGGGAAAAATCACAACCACACTTTAGCCAACCTTTTGCTTTGGGGAATATAACAGGTCCCTGGGACCCCCACCAAACTCATTTGACATTTTCTAATCAAAGAGTCTTGAATTGATTCGGGGCTTTTGCATAAAGGTCAATGCAGAGATCTTCAGATTCCCTCTTGGCAATCCTGAGAGAGAAAAATCACTACTGTTTAGGGGTAGATTGTTTTCTTCTCTGGGGAGCCCTCTCCGGTTACTCTAGGCCACGGAGGTCTCTATGCCCAGCAGGTGAAAATGTTTCACGGGCTTTATGGGACGCTGGCATTTTGCTGCCATGCATGGTGCTATCCAAATGAAAAACCCTCTGCTTCTTGCAGTAATAATCCCAGGCACTGATGCCCCTAAGAACCCGGTGGCTGGACAGTCTGACGCTTAATAGGGAGATATGCAAGAGTAACTACAGCACCGTTGTGTTTCCTTCAGTATGAAAAGTGGTCCACTCTTTAGAAAAAGAGCTCTTACCAACTCTCGTTAGCAACACAGCAAAGGCCTCACAGGCAACCGTGCACTCTCTGTAAAAGGCCCTGCCATCACAGTGATCGCAGCGGGCGTGTAGAGGAACGACCTCATCAGTCACCTGCCAACGCACAGACATGCTAAAGCCCTATTTGGATTCCCAGGCAATCACGAAGGCGCTTCGAAGAGCACGTGGGGAAATGCCATGATCTTTTTTTTTTTTTTTTTGGGGGGGGGGCAATCCCTGCCCTCAGGTGGTGGGAGTAGGAGGCCCAGCCTTTGCTCTGTGGAGCTGGAATCGAACCTCCATCCCAGTGGGCCGCAGTCCCGCTCACAACCACTACGCCACCGGGGCTCAGCCCGAAATGCCATGATCTTTTCGTTCCATTTTTCCAGCCACTTTTTAAAGTCCCCTTGATGTCACTTCGTTTATCCCTTCCTCCCTCTGTCAGAGCTGCTCTGACTGGTATGGATAGTGACAGCCTACATAGGATGCATTCGTTCTTAGAACTCGCTCTAACTTTAGGGAGGCTTTTCCTAGTAACAAAAAATATTAAGCTGGAAGAAGAAAGACCAAAGCTAAGGCCATATCTTGTAGAAGAAAAGTATCAAAAAAAAAAAAAAAAAAAAAAGAGGCTCAAACAACTGTAATAGTCCTTCTAAGAAAATCAGGATTTTCTGCTGAGGTACCATAGACACGACCTGATTGAGAGAGAAGGGGTTAACGGAAGGCATTTATTTTCAATGAAGTGAATCTCTTCTTTTTGCTACTGAAGCCAGAGGCGCTGTAAAGGTGGCTCTCCCTGGACCAGGCATCCCTCTGCCCCTGAGGCAGCCTGCCGGGCAGGCACACAGGCACAGAGCCACGCCTGCCTCCCTTGTCTGTCTCTGAGCCAAGTGCTGGGAGCCAAGAAATCCCTGGGCAGACACAGCTGACTGGAGCACAGAACCGTCTGCCACACAAAACCCACAAGGCGACGGACAACAGCCTGTCCTCTTCCAAGGACAAACAAAACAGAAACTAGGAGGAGAACGAAACTCACAATTTATCAAATTGTAAGTCAGTGATGACCTGATGATAAACTGAATCAGGAATGAATTACAGACTGAGTACAGTTATTGTTCTATTTACTTGTGATAATGCCACACATCCCTCCCCCAGGTATTCTAAATCCCCAAACACAGAGATCAGAACTCACAGTACCAACACACTGGTCACGGGACAACCCTGCAGAGACATAGCTACTGTGCAGTGCAACCAGCCAGTAGACTGCCCCATCTGCACTGCTGCAGGGGTCCTGCCCCATGAGCCACGGCTGGCAACAGAGGAGAATGGCACACTACCAAACGAACACGTCCACAGATCTGCCCCGTCTCAGGGATGAATGAAAATCAACAGCTCAAAATGTGCAAGAGAAGATGGGAAAGCCCATCAGAATTAGCCTGGCAACATGACAGACATCACCAAAATTTTATCTTGACGTACACAACTGTTCTATAATTAGGAAATAAAAAAAAAAAAATTCATTCAGAGGCCAAGACGTTGAAAGCAGAAATTGGCACTGGAACAGGTACCAAAGAGCTATTTATTGTACACAGCTACAAATGGCACGTCTACTATTGGCTGACGCCGGGTACTGGCTTCAGAAAAGAGAAACAGAACCACAGTTAAGAGAAAAGAAAGACACCCACCCCCCACCCCCACCCCCCGGGTCTGTTCTGAGTCCGAATCACCTAGTGTCCTAGTTATCTAGTGCTATTTTCACCCAAGTACCCCAGTGAAGAGCTGTAACAAACTTATTTTCTTCCAGTTAAGGAGCCTAGAAGGCCTCATTCCAGGTGCCGGCTCCAAGGGCAGGTTTTCTCTCTATGGTCAACCCTCGGGAAAGTCCTGGTCTCTTTAGCTTCTACTTCCGGGTTCCTTGGGGATTTCCACGTGGTCTGGTACCAGTTGTCCCCCAGCTCTGCTTCTTTCCCTAGTTTTACTGCTTTGACATTGCAAAAGACATGGACTCAGACTCTGCACTAACTAATCCTGCCTGACGCACATAATAACGAGAAACTATTTCCCAACAGGATCATAGCCACAGGTCCCAAATGCAATCATCCCACACATCAGCCTTCGAAAACTCATGTGCTCTTAAATGCAAAATGCATTTTATCTTATCACATACCCCCAAATCTTAAGTTAACTTCAAAATTTTATATTCTAAATGATCTATATCAAATAAGGAAGAGATTTTAGGTTCACTCCAATATTGGGTAAAATTCCCTTTACTTGAAATACAAGTACAAGAATACAAGCCATGTGTTTCCAAAGTGTAATGGCACAGGTTGAGACATTTCCACTACAATTTGGAGAAATTCGAGGGAAAGATGAGAAAAGAGGCAATAATCAAGTTTCAAACCTAGGGGAGCGATTTACACGGATGCTCTCAAAGGCTGAAAACTTTGGATCATTTGGGCAATGAGCCGACCCACCAGACTCTGGATGTTGGCCATGCCCTCTCGATTAAGCCCCTCAGGCCTGCTGGGATGCTAACAGCTCCTTAAGCTCTGGACATTCTTTTAGACCACCTGAGTGACAACGACCTCACACTCTTGACTTCACCGAGTGCTGTGCTTCTGCTCACCCAGCATGGCAGCGCTGCACTCTCGGCTTTGTGCTGAGGTCCTCCTGCCAACACACCAGACAGTGCTATCTTCCAGGAAGGAGTCGGGAAGGATCTGACTCTTTTCCTTTGAGATCCAGAAGACCACGAACCTGCTTGATGAAAACTGAGAAGCTTTGGCTTCTGGTAAGCCTTTCAGAAGCCCTGCAGACCTCTGAGTTGCCTTGGGGAGGATGCTTTTCTAATTTTTTGGAGGGCAACAACAGTAGCCAGGCAGGCCTGTTTTCCGTCTGTAGGATTCACCCACCCCCATGGGTCTGTTCTGCATCTCCATCCCCTAGTGTCCTAGGTAGGTTAGTGCTAGACAGCACTTCTTTCCTTTCACTCTTCCTCAGTCACCTGTAGTGTAAACTGATGGGTTTCCTGCCATGGCAGTTAGTGAACCGTCAATCACAGGCGTAATCTATGTAACAAAAGACGGGTAGGTCCTAGCTTGTGTCCTACAATTTAGGAAATGTGTCTTTAGTTTACATAACAGAATTTTCCAAAATTTCAAGTTCTGTTTTCATTTTGCACAGGTCAATCTTAAGTCCATCACTTTCCTCCACATTTTACAAGTGGCAAGGAAAGATCAGGACTCCTTTAAGATCTGCCTAGAAATTTCATCGCCCAGATAGGCAAGTCTATCTCTTACAAGTTTTCCTTCCAACAAAAATCTGAACATAATCTTGGCAGTTCTTTGCCACTACATAAAAAGCAACACCCTTTATCCTTCTTTCACTGTCCAATCACATGTTCATCATTTTCTTTTAAAGTCCCACTAGAAGTACATTTGACACCTACAGGTCTACCAATATTCTGTTGCTGATACTACAAGTATCTCTAAGGAAAGATAGGCTTCCTCTACTGTGGGTTGCGACCCCTTTGGGGGCTGAATGACCCTTTCACAGGAGTCGCCTGATTCGTAACAGTAGCAAAATTATAGTTATGCAGTAACAATGAAAATGATGTTATGGTGCTTAGCCCCGGTGGCGTAAGTGGTTGAGTGCGGGACTGCGGGCTTGACAGTTCAAATCCAGTGGCGGCTCTCAGGAGCGGCACTGGGTAACGCCCACAACCACCAGAGGCAGTGATGCCCAAGAAAAAAAAAAAAAAAAGAAAATGATGTTATGGTTGGGAGCCACCACCACCTGAGGAGGTGCAGGAGAAGGTCTCGGCATCAGGAGGGTTGAGAAACGCTGTTCAAGAGAGAAAACCTGTCCCGAGATCCAGGTTCAGACCTAACCTTCTAAATGGTGAGAAAAGTAATGTCCTTGTCAATTCAGTTCAATCAATAACAATCAGATGACCCTGGGTGACATACCAAATACAATAAACATGGAGCAATGCCACAACATACCTATTTCAAAGACTGCTTTGAAAATGAAAGGGATGTTTTTCTGTGTGTTAAGATGGGCAGACTCAACTGTTCTAGGACTATCTACTCTAAAAATAGCTATAAAATGGAGCAAAGCCTGAGCTGAGCCCTGGTGGCCCAGTGGTTGTGTGCGGGACTACGGCCCACAAGGTTGACAGTTCAAATCCAGCAGCAGCTCTCCAGGAGCAAGGCTGGCCCTCCTACTCCCACCAGGGCTGTGATGGTGGGGCGGAGGGAGGAAAAACGGTTAAAAAAAAAATTGAAGTGAAGCATGAAGATGTCACCACCTAGGCTCTTACCTACTTATTCTTAACTTTGATAAATCTAATAATTATGAGATATCTTTACACTTATGATAGAAATGGGTACAAATTGTGAAAGCTATTAGAATTCTAATGAGCAAACACTTTTTGGTAGCAATTTTAAAGGCCAGGAAATAAACAGGCAGGACAATTAAGAGAAACAAGGAAACAGAAATCAAGCAATAAAAACAAAGAATAATAGGAGATGTTGAAAACAAAGGCTATGAGGTCATTTATACACATTTCTTCTGTGGAGATCAAAACTTTGAACTGTGGTTTCTTATTGTTCATTTTATACTATGAAAACTAAAATACTGGCCTGGTCAGGTCACTGGGAATGGGAACCCGGTGACTGCCGCCTTGGCTGTGTGAAAACTAAAATACTGAAAACATCATTTAAAAGTCTGTCAAATCAAACTGTAGTTCCTGAACAAATGTTTATATATGCAAAATAACTTAAATAATGTTAAGCTGAAACTCAATTAGTTCTTTAAAGATATGTATTAATTATGAAGGAATTCTGTAAGAATTTTGAGTGACAGAGACTGTATTAATGACACTTTTATGCTGAAAAAGGAGGTGCCAAATAGCATAATTTAAATTTTACTTTAAAAGCTAAATTTTCACTTAAGAAAATCTTTTAAATGTGCTGAAACTTGCACATTTGTTGTGGGATTAAAGATAACTTTAATTTTCCTCCTTTTAGTCATGTTTTATATGATATCTTTCCCACAATGCATATTTTATCACATAAACAAAAAAGTTCTAATGATAAAATTAGATATTATAACTTGAAAAAATAAAGAAAAAAGGAATCAACCAATGAATTACTCCTTTAACAAATCTCAAGATCAGCTCCATCATCCAGCTGAGGGACGCACAATTTGAGAAAAACAGCAGTGAAAAGATCAAGAGGGGCGTGAATATATGGGTTCATAGTTCTAATATCTCAGAAGTGCCAAACCGTCTTTCTTTCACCAGAAGCTGTATTTTCCCATCTTATATCATATTCTGCTCTCCCGTAGCTTTTCCTAGTCTTCTCGACACCAGGAATCTGGGTAAAATTCCAAACCTCTCTAATGCTTTAGTTTTTTTTTCCTTGAAAAGTTCACAATGACCATAAATACCACTTTGGTCTAAACAGCATACCAAAGCTCCAAGGTCACCATCAAAGTAGGAAAGCGGGTAAAGCCTATTTCTTTCGCTGTTTGGATGGCCCTGAGATAATTTTTAAATTCCTGGAACAGACACCTTGATAAATGGATGTGGAAAAATGCGTGGAGTTGGGAAGCCGGGCCACGTGATGAAGCGAAGTGGAATCATGAGCAGAACTGCTCATTTAAGGGCAGCAGGGAGCTGGCAAAGTGCAGAAAACAAGCCAACAGGGTCTGTGGCTACTCTTCTTGCCACTGGATTAACCATGAACAGCATACACTGACAACCTCAGTGACAACGGTCCCCCCAATCTCCACACTCAAACCAAGAAAATGTCTCTCAATTTCTCCCTGTGTCGCAGAGGAGGCTGATGGGAGCCAATGGATCATGACTACAAAATCTGTCAGGCAAAACAGGGCACATGGGTATTACGCGAGCTGTGCTGCCCAGCATGGTGGGAGGAGTCAGCATCTTGAATTGTGAACAGAGACCTGGACTGCACGCAAGTGTGGCCTTCTCTCAACAATCTGGCCCTCCCGTGGGGTGGGACAGGAGCAGGGGGTTCTCCATGCTGTCACTATCTTTTACTCTAGGATTGTTTTGACATCGGTCAGTGTAAGACATGAAAAAATAATATCAATTTATAAATAATCAAGGATTCATTAGGGGACTGGGGGAGGGAGGGGGATGAGACGCTGACAACAAGGGCTCAGGTAGGAAGAAAATGTTTGAAGATGGCGATGGTAACACATGTACAAATATGCTTCACACAACAGATGGATGTATGGATTCAGTTAAGAGTTGTATGAGCCCTCGATAAAATGATTAAAAACAAAGATTTTTTTTTTTCTCACTCCTTCAACCTAGGGAGAAGATGGCCAATGTCAAGATCATCATTGAGCGATCTGAACCAACAGTCTGGATTATCCCAAGGGGTCAAGTCAAGAACACCCAGTGCTTGTACTGTAATATGGACCACAGGAGATTTGTACATGGCAGACAGCAAACAGGGACCACGTCACAAAGACTCAGTCACAGGTGTATGCAGCAACTGGTCTTGGCACGCTGAAGCGGTAACCCTCCTGAAACCCAAATCGTGTTTTGCAGAGTACGGGATCTATCAACCTCTAAGCACAGTGGTTCTCAACCTTCCTAATGCTGAGACCCTTTCGTAGAGATCCTCGTGTTGTGGCGACCCTCCCAACCATAAAATTATTTTGATTGCTGCTTCATAACGGTAATTTTGCTACTACTATGAACTGGGCAACTTCTGCGAAAGGGGTCGCGACCCACAAGTTGAGAACAGCTGCCCTAGAACCTTCTGCAGAGAAGACTGTACACTGTGGCAGCAGCAATACTGCATCCTACAGGCAGCTTATCTGTATTTCAGGAGTTGACGGGTTAAATTTTTAAAAAAATTAAAAATAGTAACCTACCCGATCGGTGCTGAAGGGGGTGTCAGATTGTTCTTCAATTCTTGCACATTTACCACTTGAGGGACGTTCTTCAACGTTGACTCAGTCAAGGAACTTACAGCTATTTCAAAAGGAGAGGCAGGTTAATTCCAGTAGGATCTGCAATGCCAATCATAAACCTCTCTGGACGGGCCATGAGCTCAAGTAGACTGCAACTTACAACGTGAAAGAGAAGCTACTTTAGGTAGTCTTACAGCTGTACTCAATAGAAGACAAAAATCAGGGACTAAGCTCCCCTTCGGTCTATCTAAATGTACTCGCCTACAAGGCGCTCCCTGGCCAGCTTCTCTAGACAGTGCTGAGATCTGTGGGCTCGGCGTGCACAGGGGCAGCCAAAGCAGGAGGAGTGAGAGCCTTCAGACCCAAGATTCTGGCCTTTCACTTATTCACCCCATGCCTCTTACATGCGCCTGTGAAGTGTCGAGCTCTAGGCTACGGACTAGGAATCCCACACGGAATCTGAAGTAAAGTCGAGGCAACTTGATGGCAGTGGGTTTGATTGGCTTGGTGCCTCTTGTAGGCTCGGTACTTCGAGCCGTTACTTCCCTTTGGTTGGCCCTTAGTTATCGTTAGCCATTAAGAAAGTCCGAGCAAAGGCTGTGGCTCTCTTCTCCCATTCCTCCCTACGCCCCCCGGCAGAGCAGGGCCTCGGAAGTGGGCTTCTCATCCCTTTCCTCAGAGGGCTGGCCGGAGCACTTTGCCTATGGCTGGGCAGAATTCATTTTTCACACTCAAAGGTGCTTACTCCTTTGAAATTTTTGCTTCCAAAACGGTAATGGTGATCACACCTCTTGCTGACAGTGGAACAGTCCTAAGTACTGGCATATTTAAGTTTCCAGATAATCAACTGGATCAGCTTTATTTTGGGCCTGTTCAGCACATCAGAATTTTGTTTGGTCCAAATGATCTTTAAAGAGAACACCAAAGGTTTCTACTGTCATAAGGCATCTTAGTTATCTTGCTTATGGTTTCTCCATATCTAGTTTAGATGTCTAAATAAAGGCTTTCCTAAATTTCTATTCATCGCTACAAAATGTCAATTCACTTTTGCCTGAAACCTAATCAGTTTTTAATTTCAATATCTTTCTTGTCATGTAACTCACATATCATGCAATTTAATAGCTCAATCGTGTAGAGTTGTGCACACCATGTCTTTTTAAGCCTAGGTGGATAGGAGCTCTAAGCGATGATTAATCTAAAATACGTCCCAATCTCTGCATTGCCAGCCTTTGGGCTGGCTGACCCAGTGCCGTATACTCCCAGGTTTCTGCAGCACCCCTGACTTCCATCCCCGAAGTGCTTGCATGCACCACCTCCTCCACCCCCCCAAAGGTGACAGCCCAAAGTGGTTGAAAGCCACGTTTGGAACAAGTGACAACAGAAGGTCAGCTACAGGCTGCTACATCCTAATGCAGAAAATTTTGGAGAACTGTCAAACCACGGACAACCCGTTCGTGTCGGTCAACTCATAGAGGGTCCCTCTATCAAGGTCAGAAGTTGCATTTTTAAAGAAATCGCTGTGCCGCAATGGAGTCTGGATTCTGCCACGTAAGGATCAGCTATGGCTACTCAAAAGCAAAATGGGTCTCCTCAAATACAGTGTGGGAGACCGCTCAAGTGTTACCTGGCAGTCAAATCACACGCTTTAATTTTAGGGTCCAAAGCAGGCACTGAGTACTCAAAAGTAGGGATTCACAACACACATTGCCATTTGACAGAAATGTGGCAGATCTCAAAGCTCCCCTTGAAGTAGTTTCAGACCTCGCCTCTCTCTGCTTCTTGGAACTCTGCCTTGAAAGCCACAGAGGTCTACCCTCTCTGCCTTCTCTCCTGACATGGGGGAGAGAGAGAGCGAGAGAGCGCGCGCGCACGTGAGCGAGCGCACGCTCCTCTTTGTTCCCGGGTGCCCTGCCGTGAGGCTGAGAGCTCTGAGAAGGCGCGGGTATCGCTTTTACCTGGTGCCTGACTGGCCATCTGGCGCCTCAGGGCTGCAGCGGCGGCTGCCTGGGGAGCTGAGACAGCGTGGGGAGAACTAGGCGCACCGTGTTTCACGGTCTTCGTGGCAAGCCGTGTGCTATCAGCTCCCTGAGGAATAACTTTGCTAGCAGATGCCGACACTGAGGGAGAGAGACGAAGTGTGAGAGCGGGTCGGAGAAGAGGAATGTACAAAAGCCACGGTGGTAAATGTTCCACCTTAGGGTGCAGGGGAACCCTGAAATCAGACATTTCTGAAGCACTGATGTGGCAATGCACAAATACACGGATGGGCTGGCACCAGTATCTTTCCAGCACGCCCAGGCCAACTTACCAGCCCGCTTCTACTCTTCGCCCAAATCCTCTGGATATCAGGGTTTCCCACAGTGGGTGGTACCAACCTCTTGCTCTCTCTCGTCTCATAAACCGGACTCGCTCCAGCATGTCATCGTCCTAAGTACCTGTTCTCTGCTAGGAGCCCCCCCGATGGCTACGAATTGGGCTGTAATCCACAGGGTTGGCAGTTCAAAAGCACCAGCAGCTCCCTGTTGAACAACGGAGCTTCCTACTCCTGTGACAGCTCTCAGAAACCTACAATGGGGTCGCCCTCAGTCAGCAATGACTTACTGGCAGCGAGAGAAGTCACCTGGACCTGCAGGTACGGGAGCCCAAGGTAAGCCTACTTCTATGAGCCAGTCTTGGCAAAAAGCACTGCAGCTTGTGAATTTCGAGGCAAAAGGCTGTGAGACCGAAACCTGTGTCTGGTGCATTATACCGAGGCAAAGCAATAGCCTCTGACCACTGAAAACAAGGCTGCTTCAAAAAACACAGAGTGGACCCGACACTAAAGCTGCGCAAGTGTGTAACCCCTTGCCATCTCTTCCTCTTCATCGCATCACATCCCGCTCTTTCAAAGGGGACTTGTGCATCCTCTGTCTGACTTTTTAAATGCTAGCAGCCGTGGACTAAACCAGCAAGGCTACTGGCATAATAGGACGCATTTACAATTTCCTCACAAATTAAAATCTTACCAAGGGGGGAAAATGAGCGTTTCCTTTCTCATTCTTCACTTACTTGAAGCTCCTGACGTGCCCGGGGAAGAGCCAGGGCCCAGCTGGACTTTCACGAAAGGAGGTCCCTGGAGCAGCAGCTGGGGCAGAACGGAGGCGGTGCGAGCCACAGGAGCATGCCAGGGGACCTGGGCGGCGGCATCTTCATCTTTGCATGGAACCTGCACCTCTTCACCCTCCAAAGACTGCGAAATGGAGGATGTTGAGCTGACTTCATCCAAGTCTTCGTAGTATCGCTGAGACAGGAAAGCTGACCGCGACAGGCTGGCTGCAAAGCCCCAAACAAAACACAACTTAAGACAACTCACACGGCAAGTCCCAAGCTGCGAAAGGGCCACTAGCGCAATCCCCGTCCGTGTGACATTCTCCTCGTTACTTAAGTGGGAGCTGCTGGTGTCCGATGCGAACCAAATGGCCTGGGCTCCCGTGGGGCTTTGAAAAACTGAGCGGTGCAGGGCAAGGTCCTTTTGACTGTCAAACCAAAGTACCCGAAGAGAGCAAGACACAGAACGAGTGCCAGTGTCGGGCAGCAAACCTGGCACCAGGTCCAACGATAATCTATCTGGAAAGTAACTAACGAGCTTCCCCAGCAGGGGGAGCTTTACGGACCAAGGACAGTTCTGAGAACAGGCCTGAGGAGGCGTGGGAAAGACCATGCCCACCCTTGAGCATCCCCAACACTCCACGGCAACACTCAAGACTCTTTTGAATCAATGATTAGGTCCCCCCCCCCCCAAAAAAAAAAAAAAAGGGCTGAGCCCCGGTGGCGTAGTGGTTGTGCTGTGCACGGGACTGCGGCCCACTGAGCTGGATGTTCAAAGCCAGCGGCAAGGCTGGGCCTCCCACTCCTACCACTAGAGAGCAGCGATGCCCCAAAAACCAAAAAACAAAAGTCACTAAGTTTAATCCTGGTACAGGGTTTCTGTTTTCCCATCTAAAAACTATGAAATAAAACTCGAGGTCCTATTACTTTCTACCATGAATTTCAGAATTCTGAATACTGCTATAGCCTGTATATTGAGGGAGGGGGAAACGACCGTACCATTGCCCCCATGCAAGTTCTTTAAAATGGCTATGTGGACCGTGAAGGGCCTGCTTTGTTCTATAGACGTATCACTTTGCAAGGTTTTCTCTGTTATGACGCACATGTAACCTACACAAAGGCAACAGAAGACCAATGGTACATGCTTGGCACTATGCTGTCTGACTTGCTTGCCATGTGTGGCATTTAAGTTTGAAGTAATTAAAAGTAAAGAAAAGTAAAACCTCAATTCCTCAGTTACACTAGCCACATTCCCGCGCTCGACAGCCACAAGTGGCTAGTGGCTATTGAGTGGGACAGTGGAGACACTAGGCATCATCACAAATGGTTCTACCACCAGCAAGTGAATATGCAGCAGGGGACTTAAGAGAGTCCATCCATGAGCACCGGCACCACCAGTGAAAATGCCTCAACATTCATTCAAAACTTACTCCTGAACAAATGCTTCCAGGCTGCGCAAAGCCACCAGCCCACTTAACCTGCACAAGGACAATACAAACTGGAAAGTAGTGCTACTACCTGGCTTTACGGTGAGCGTTTAAAAGAGGTAATTTGCCCAAGGTCATAGAGTTGGTAAACGATAGTGCCAGAATCCAAACCCAGGTGTGTCTGACCTCAAAGATCCCGTTCTTACCAACACACAGGAACATGGGCAGCTTCCAAAAGTTCATGGGGAAAAAGGAATGTAAGGTTATTGGCATTTCCCATAGCCCTCTGCTAGGCAGTCTCTGGTACCACTTCCCTGGTTGTGCCGGGGGCCTGGGCCAATTCCTGCCATCACAGATGCATGCATGCAGGGCTTCCTTGCTCTGAGCAAGGGCGCAGCTACTTTCTGGCACCACTAAAATGGGGAGGGAAAAAACCCAACTCTGGCTCAGATTAGGAAAAGGAGAAAACCACCTCAGGTAGGGTGAGGGAAGAGAACAGGGACGAATCATAAGATTACTTTAGTAGATGCAAAGAAAGTAGTTGGTAAAATCTCACACCTGCTCTTGATTAAAAAGAAACAACAAAAACCCTTAGCAAAGTAGGCAAGAAAGGAAACTTTCTTAGTATGCCAACAGTTACCTACAGAAAAGAGCAGCAAACCTCACACATTATGGTGAACTATATATAGAAAATAATTCAAGGTCAAGGCGAGGGTGTCCGCTCATCACTTCCAGTGGACAATGCATTCAAAGTCCTAGCCAGTGGCATGTAAGGTTAGGAAAGACAAATAGAAGAACTGGAAAGACAGAAACATAATATCCATACATGAAATTGCTTATACAGCGAACAACATGGCATTAGATTGTATGAGTTTAGCCAGGGCACTGACTACAGTCAACATACAAAAATCGAATGCATTTTTAAATAGTAGAGTCAACATAAATCAAGAGAAAAATGAAATTTATAAAAAACAGACCACCCATTCTAAGAGCATAGAAAAACAACAACCAAAAAAAATTGTTTTTAGGACTAAATCTATAAGAAGATGTAACATCTTCCATGCAGAGAACTTAAAGATCCAAATAACTACATAAAGTGATCATGCTCAGGAAATGAAAGAGCAATACTGCACAGCTGTCAATTCTCCCAAGGTGATCTAGAGATTTGGATATAATTTCAAAAGTCTCACTTCTGGGGGGGAACCGGAGTAGATTTTGACAACGCAATTCTAATATTAATATGGAAATGTAAAGTAACAAGACTGAGTCAAAACAACAGACCATAAGTTAGCAAGTTATGGTCATAGCCTTCTATCTACTTTTATATACAACTTTATTAAAACAGACATCCCATTAATTTGCATCTTGGCTAAGGCTGTCTTGCCAGTGCAATGGCATAGTCAAGTATGTACAATGAAACCATGTGACCTGCAAGCCAGAAATATTTACGATCTGGCATGTTAAGTGAAAGTTTGCCATGTCCTGCGTTAGACTGCTGGAGTTTAGGTGACGGTGAACCGTTCTAAGTGTGTGCTTCCCATTTTAGTAGCCACTAGTCACATGTACTTACTGAGCACTGGAAGGAAGTGTGGTTACAGCTGAATTACAGCCTTATTTAATTTTAATTTTTATGGCAGTCATGTGCTTATGTTAATTTTATGATTGAAATGTAGGGGTGGAGTCTGGCCTGTTAATCTGGAGATAGCCATTGAGTAGCCAATGAGGCCTATGTGGACATGGCTTTCTCCTGAGACTTCTGGGAAATCTCATGATATTTCCCTCGTGAAGATGAGAAGCTATCTTCCCCAGTTGTTGGGAGTTAGTCTCAGAGGCTATGAGTCATGGAAAAGACAAGATGGCAGTGTCTGAGAAGCTGGAGGAGCCAGCGGAGACCACACGGCTTTCCCCTGATGGAGCCAGACCTCTGAAGCTGGAGCAGCATGCTGTTGATGGACCCTGAGCGCTGGAAGCGAGGAGCCATGGGGAGACCCCTGCCAGCGCCAGAATTCTGCACCCACTGATCTGTGACTTCCTGAGTCGGAAGGAGACTTTATAGACTGATTTCGGGCCTATGGGTTAATATCAGACTTATGACTGAACTGGACTGGGCTGGGCTGCCTTTCTCAGTGTCATACTCCTTTTGTATATAAACCCTTTCCTTATATTCATATGCGTGTCTTTGAAATTTGTTCCTCTAGTCTACCCGGACTAACACAATGACTTTTCATTGAAATAGTCATACATGGCTTAGTGGCTACTGTACTGGACAACAGCACAGTTCCGGAAGTCAGAAAAAGAGAATAGTACTGAAATGTGAGTTAATACTGGTCAACGAGGACCATTCTAATACTGGCCTCTGTTGAATCAGTGTATGAGATAAACAGCTGGCCTTGCTGCTAAGCAGAAAGGAGAGTCTTTTTCAATAGCACTAGAAAAATCAGGTATCTAACTAGACTATATATGATTTTGCTTCTGTGCAATTTTTTTAGAAGGTAAATCTGTACAGCAAGAACACAGGTCAGTTGTGGTCGGGGTCTGGGGTGAGACCAGCCTCTGCTTGCACCCGGCACAAGAAAAGCTGCCATGCAATAGAACTATTCCAAAACTGAAATGTGACGGTGGCAGACAAGCCCGCAAATTTACACACACACAAAAATCATTCAACCGTAACCCTGTAACAGTTGGGTTTTACGACATCTAAAGAAATCCAAGTAGAAAGCAGACCTAAAAGTGACAGGCACACATCAACTGCTCTAGAAAATAATAAAGGGACAATTTGTTATCTCGAGATAGAAAAGGATTTCTTGAGAGAAGAGATTTGACTCTATCAAAAGTTCCTGAAGTAGACATCAGAAGAGCCAGGAGTGAATGAGACCTTCGGGCCTGGGCTCCGTGCACTCTGAACCTCCTGGGCGAAGGGCAAGATTGATGCCAGGGTACCTGGAGATCTCTGGGGGAAACCTGGCCCAGAGATGTTGCAAAGAAATAAAGACCTTGCCCAAGAGAGAAAGCCTTCTCCTGGAGCTGGCACTTTGAAACCACCTATCTAGCCTCCTAAACTGTGAGATGATTCATTTGTTTGTTAAAAACAAAATAAATAAATAAAATTAAGACCTTGAAAGCAATGAAGAATAAAGTGGCAACAAAGTGAACATCTTCAATTTGTGTAAAGTATAGGGGACTACCATCCAGAATTTATTAAAAAACAACAACTTTAGAAATCAGTAAGTCAGGCTGAGCCCCGGTGGCGTAGTGGTTGTGCACGGGACTGCGGCCCACTGGGACGGAGGTTCAATTCCAGCAGTGGGGCTGGGCCTCCTACTCCCACCACCGGAGAGCAGTGATGCCCAGAAAGAAAACAAAAAAAAGAAATCAGTAAGTCAGATTACCCCAAAGAAAAATGGGCAAAAGTTTTATCAGGTATTGCACACACACACACACACACACACACACACGTGTGCGCGCGTCTCACACACACACACAGATCGCCAGCAGCAAATTTACAACAGTCACTTCATAGATCCAACCTAAGTTTCGACCTGTTTCAAAGGGGCTCCTTCAGCGGGGCTCTACAGAAATCAGAGCAGCACCTGCACTGCCCAGCACCAAAAGTCTCGCCCCGAGTGGGAAACAGGCGGCAGCAGCGCCCGCTCACAGTGGATGGGCAAGGGACAAAGGGGTGTGGAGGCAGTAGCTGGCCTCCTTTAGCCGCACCTGGGGGAGAAGCTTCAACGTTCACATCAGCTCACAGCAGATTTCTATGACGTGGAAGCCAAAACACGCCTCCACATTCCAGTCTAGTTGCCACTTCTGGTACCAACCATCCCTCCCCGCCGCACTAACTCTCTACTGGGTTCAACCATTTGTTGTCACGGCCACACAGAACTTAAAGACCATATTCAATTAGGGAAGTGAATGGTGAGAATTCAGGCTCAGAAACACTCAGGTCTTCAATCGGTCCACGGCATCCTTCTCAGGCAGGAAGCTGCGACGGCAGAGGCGTGGAGCGGCGGGTTTCCTGGCCCATAAAGGGAGAGAGCCTCCAGCAACAGACTTGCTGGCTGAGCGGATTGCTTTCAGGCACCTATTAGGGGGCTTGTCAAGCCGTGGAGCCAGAGTGGAATACCTTCCAGGCCCAGGCTTACCTGAGGAGTCTGATGCCACATATGGCCACTAATGGGCAAAGCTCAGAGCTTGGTAATACTTGGCTCAGCAGAACAGAGAGGCCAAGGGGCTACGGGACATATAAGGATGAATCTTACAAATGTCACGTGGATACAAGAAGCTTATCCAGACTGCGAATCTACGTAGAGAAATCCCAGGGGAAGTTACATGGCAATGTTTGTGGGGACGAAAAAATTGTAAAGAGAAGAAAAAATATAAATGGCTAAGGGAGATGACAAAATATTATGATGTATGGGATCCTGTATGAAAAAAAAATAAGACTACATAGGACATAATCAGAACATTCACAAATCTTGAGTACAGAATGCATATTAAATAACAGTAGTCTATGAATGATTAACTGCCCACAGTTTGTACGGTAGCTGTATAAGACAGTGTCTTTATTGTTAAGAGAAACCGAGTTGAAGTATTTACAAGTGAAGGACACAATCTCTAAAATGGCTCTCAAAGAGTTTCGCAAAAAGAGTAATGTATGTGACTGGAGAGTAGGAAGAAGAGAGAAAAAAACAATTGTGGCAAGAAGTTACAACTGGTGAACATGTACAGAAAGTATGCATTCACTCTGTTAGTCATGGTGGTTGGTTTTTTTTGTGGACATCACTGCCCCCTGGTGGGAGTAGGAGGCCCAGCCTGGCTCCTGGAGAGCTGCTGCTGGATTTGAACAGCCAACCCTGTGGGCCGCAGTCCCACACACAACCACTACGCCACTGGGGCTCAGCCCCTACTTTGTTATTCTAGCAACTTTTCTAGGTTTGAAAATTTTCATACTAACAAACTGAAAATAACAAGGGAGTAAAACAGAGAACAATGACAATAAAAGGACAAAGTCGTGTCTAGTAGAGGCAGCGGGGCGGAGAGAAACCCCCGCCCAAGAAGGGATTCTCGGCGCTGGCGAGGCTCTAGAGAGAGCACACACAGGCAAGCATGTGCGGAGCTTGAAAAATGTTTAACTTCACAGGCCCATATGCTCCAAGCGGAGTTCTTCTTCACGGCATGTATCATATTATTAAGTGTGTATAATGCATGGTCATCTGTTAATGTCTGTGCTTCTCCTTTAACTGAAAGTTTTATGTGGTCAGGAACCCTGTCTCTCTGATTTACCACTGTCTGGAACAAAGCAGTCACTCACATTGGCTCAATGAATAAATCACATAAATCTCACTTTAAAAAAACCTATCATAAAGATATGATTGGTGGTGTGGTTAAAGATCTGTGAACAAGAATGCTCTGAGTAAAACCTTGGCAAGTAGATTAACAGCTGGGGTTGAATCAGTGATCGCTCCTAACACATGAAAATATTGTGCAACCAGGGTAAGGCTATTCTCAAATATCATTTAAAAATCAAGGGCAGAGAAAACGCTCATGAATTTTTCATTAAGGAAAAAAAAAAAGGGCCGAGCCCCAATTTGCGTTCCAAACATCACTTCTAAAGAAGTAAATTTATGTTTGAAAATAAGAATGTTTGGGGGTAAAAATGATGCTTAGTAACACTACACCAGGACTGAGCGTCTGAGTCATCTGAATTCTTATATCTACTTCTCCTGAGTATCCAGTCATAGATTTTAGTCTGCACATAAGGAAAAAGTTATTATGGAACTCACTTGTCTGTGCCTAGTATTTAACTAAACTTCGCTGTGGATCACCAAAAATTCATGAAGTATAGGAAGATTAATTAAACTTCTCTCAGCTCCCAGGAGGTTGGAGAGAAGGTAGGATAGAAAGGGGGTTGAGGCTGAGCCCCGGTGGTGTAGTGGTTGTGCGCGGAACTGCAGCCCACTGGGTTGGAAGTTCAAATCAGCAAGGCTGGGTCTCCTATTCCCACCACCAGATGGCAGTGATGCCCCAAAAACAAACAAACAAAACAAAAAAAGAAATCTGATGCCAATGCCATATGGGCTGAGCCCCGGTGGCGTCGTGGTTGTGCGCGGGACTGCGGCCCACTGGGATGGAGGTTCAATTCCAGCTCCACGGAGCAAAGGCTGAGCCTCCTACTCCCACCACCAGAGGGCAGTGATGCCCCCCAAAACTAAAACAAACAAACAAACAAGAAAGGGGGTTGAGGGGAGACATCACAAAGTGTAAGATATAACAAAATAATAATTTATAAATTATCGAGGGTTCATGAGGGAGGGGAAAAAGGGGAGGGGAAAAATGAGGAACTGATACCAAGGGTTCAAGTAGAAAACAAATTCTTGAGAATGATGAGGGCAACAAGTGTACAAGTGTGCTTGACACAATGGGTGTACATATGCATGGGATTGTGACAAGAGTTGGACGAGCCCCTAATAAAATGATTAAAACATTTCCCCCCCCCCCAGTTCATTGTTAAAAGACATATTGCTGGAATAAAAAGAAAACAATCTTAATTCAGGACTGATTTCAAAGAAAAAGGCAGCTAGGGGTATTAAAGCATGGCATTAAAGCTAAGACACAAATCAAAAAAACCAAGGCAAATATGAGTATACAAATTAAATATAACGGGCTGAGCCCCGGTGGTGTAGTGGTTGTGTGCGGGGCTGTGCCCACGGGGTTGGTGGTTCAAATCCAGCAGCAGCTCTCCAGGAGCAAGGCTGGGCCTCCCACTCCCACCAGAGGGCAGTGATGTCTAAAAAAAAAAAAAAAAAACTAAACAAAAAGACTCACGGCCAGCGAGTGAATGCTGCCTCACAGCGGCCCTGCAGGACAGAGCTGGCTGTTTCCTGAGTCTCTGAGACTAAGTCGTCAAAGGAGCAGAAGCCCCGCCTTCTCCTGCAGAGCAGCTGGGGGTTTGAACTGCCGTCCTTGCAGGCAGCAGCCCAATGCATGAGCACTTCGCCACCAGGGCTCCCTACACAGACAGCTCAACAGGAAAAAATTTAATTTATATACGATCAGGTTTTTTAACAGCAAGTGTTTTTAGACATTATTACCTAATCATTAGGATATCCCCAGCCCACCTACCCATACCCCCTTCTTTCTTAAGAACCCCTTTTTCCAAATGCAGTCTTCAACACCCTCAACAAAAGAGAATGCAAAGCTGCTCTGGCTGCAGCTCAGGCGAGGAGGCCTGGAGCCAGCTCAGCCTTCCAAAAGTCTTCGGGAATCACTGCCA
>PVJH01027935.1:0-27978 GCA_004026705.1 Nesogale talazaci
TCAAGACAAGTAGAACTCCTTCCCTCCCCTCTTTAAACCCACAGTCATGTGAGTTAGTTCTTGTCATCTTTCTTGTCATCATCCTCTGAGGGGTAGGAGTGCCACGTCAGCCTTTCCTCATAGAAGGATATGACAACCTGTGGGCACTTGACATTGGCTTCCTTGGCAGGGACTAGGTCGGCCTCATCAGAATTTTTCCTGTGGAACAAAGCACAGAGAGAGGTTTGAGACCCGGTGCTCGTAGTCCCTCGCTTGGATCACCCAGGGGCAGGGTTTTCCTCAGAAGTGGGTCTCAAGAAGGGTGACAGATAACAGCTTGGAGTCAAGTGACATCTCTGGGACCCTCTCTTAAGTTCCCTTTGCCAAAATCTCAGGTCCCCGGATTCCATTCATTCCATTTGAACGTATAGGAAGGGCACCTTCATCACCCCGCCCACCCTCCCTTCCACCCCCGCCCCAAACAAATCACATCTTTAGATTCTCTAAGGGAAGAGCAGAGGTGGCGTCACCATGCCATGTCCTAATGTCCCTGAAGTAGGAGTTAATCCATGAGATCCATAGTTTGAGCCAAGTCGGGAAGGCAACTTCTTAACGTACTCGCATTGTAATTTGGAACACTCTACCAAGTGCCATGTTCACACAGATGGGATACAACCTCGAGCTCTGACCTGGGTTTAATATTTTCTGATTTTTAAAATGCCCTCAAAGTTTGAAAATCTCACACATAAGGAGATCAACAAAATTAAGCTCTCTCCTCAGGCCCTGGAAGCAACCTAGATGGAAAGAGCAGCCAGGGCGCAGCAAGGACCTGATGGGTTCTGCATACGCACCATCCAAGCCTCCAACAACAGGTGCATCGACTCCACACAGTCCCACTGCACCAGACAGTGGCGGGAACCCTATGTGGTATGGGCAATGGACCCCACAGCAAGGGGCTTTTTGTTCATAATTCAATAGCACCCACTAACAGCAATCATTTCAATGCACAGAGGTGTTTGCTAGACTTAGGCATGGGCAAGTACTGTCACTCTCTAAGAAAAGAACTTTTTAAAATAATAAGCTTGAGTATTGCAATCAATGTCCAATCTTAAATTCTAGAGTTACACACAGCTGTAATCTTTGCACAAGCAGTAAATTACCACATGACAGCTAAGTTGAATAATTCCCAGTATCAATTATTTCCACTCATCCACAGTTCCTTAAAAAGTGAAGTGCTTGGGCTGAGCCCCAGTGGTGTAGTGGTTGTGTGCGGGACTGCGGCCCACTGGGATGGAGGTTTGATTCCAGCTCCACAGAGCAAAGGCTGGGCCTCCTACTCCCACCACCTGAGGGCAGTGATGCCCGCCCCCACCCCCCCACCCAAAAAAGTGAACTGTTCGTCTACAGGCTAACAATAACTCAGCTAAAAAAAGCATCAGATTTGGTAAACAAAAAACTTCTGCCATTGGTTGATTCCAACTCATAGCGGCCCTATATAATTTCTGAGACTTTAAATCTTATAGGAATAGACAACCTCGCTGAGCCCTGGTGGTGCGGTGGCTGTGTGTGGGGCTGCAGCCCACAGGGTTGAGGTTCAAATCCAGCAGCAGTTCTCCAGGAGTTAGGCTGGGCTTCCTACTCCCACCAGGGCAGTGATGTGGGGGGAAAAAAACAAAAAAAGACAGCCTCATCCCTCGGAGCAGCTGGGAGATTTGAATCGCTGACCTTGAGGTTAGCAGTTCAATGTCTAACCAACATTGCCACCAGGCAGCTAAAAAATTCACACAAAGAAAATAGGACTAGCTTGCTGTGATACAGGCTTCCAGTGGCACTAGAGTAATGCCGCTCAAGTCATTCACTAAAGGAGAGGAGTGAGTAAATGTAAACCTCACAGTTCTAGACTCACAGTGCAAAGGCTTAGAATTATTCACTCTTAACTTGAGTAAGGAAAGGACAGGGAATTGGGGATTAATTACAATCTCAGGATAACAGTCATCCTGAAGCTGCTTCATAGGGTGCTACTACACCTGTACCCCTGGTACAGTTAGCTTCCAAAGACCAGGTTATTCTATATCAGAATGAGGTGACAATACCATTTCTTCAGCGCCCCCCCTCCCCGCCCCCCCATCAGTATGCCTATAAGGCGGGGCAGTAGTTGTTAGGTACGCCCACTGCCTGTTAGCAAGTGCGCCTACCGCCTCCCCAGCCGTGTGTGACCGCTTTTCCCTCTCCTCTCACTGACCTTCCTAGCACCTTTGCCCAGCCTGCCCACCGTCCCTTGGGCCTGCCTGGTCGTCCCCAGGCCTTCTGATGCACCATTCGTGGTGGCCTGTGGAGGGAGGGGTCCCGAGGCTCAGCTATGACCTTGCATGAGATTCATGCCATTGGAGGCACTGAGAATTGTTCAGAGCGGTCATAAATGGGGAATGTAGGGTAGCAAGACAGTAGTAAATGAGGAGGAGTTGCAATGGAAAAAAGGAGAACAGGGAAAGGTCCTACTGACCCCTGCTGGCTGATTCTGGAATAGAATCTGCATAAATTGGAAAGGACACAACAATCAAGGACAAAGAAAGTGCTATTAAAATTATTTCCTAACTCCGAGAAGTTAACATACTGTCCTGGGGCCAGCCCGATCTTCATTAAGGAGGTGGTAGAATCACATTTTTTTCCTTCAGTTACAGAAAAGAAATGTGACTCCTCCCCATACCTTTCTCCTTTGTAGATTTTCTCCCACCTCCTAAAAAAACCGGGCAAATGTCTGCGGCGTCCTAAGGGCCCCTACCTGTAACTCATGAGTCCAAGTTGGCGGTCAGGCCGAGGGTCACTATCGACGGACTATGCCATCTTAAAGATTTCACACTTGGGCGAATGGAATTTCCCAGGTCCAGCTCTTTTCCTCTGGCATGGAACAGACGGGAAGAAGAAAAAACAACTCCACAGGCCACCAGCAGACTCACCATTTCATCAGGAACATGAGCTCTCCACTGGAGTCTGTAGCTCCAATAATCCGCTCTGGCTCCAAACCCCGGGCAAAGCCTCGCGGCTTTTCTGACTGCAAAAACCAAATGGGTAGAACAATTTCATCACATGGGTCTCCTGTCCAGGTGGAGTTATTCCTGCTTCCCGAGTTAACAGAATCATAAACTCTTGCCAACACTTCAGAAACTTGTCTCCTTACTGATTATTCCACCCAGGTCCGACGTGAAGTTTTCCCATGTAAAAAGGGACGTCTCGAGCAAAAAAAAAAAATTCACACTGTCTCTACCCTCAAGAGGCAACAAAGTTTAAGGTGTTGAATAAGTCAAAATGATGGAAGCGTTTAAAGCAACGACGGAATGGCCCCGATGTGTGCTTGTGTCCCCCCCGTGGTGTACCCCTTGCTCCCGAGCCACAGATTAGAGGGGAAGCAGATGGTGTGACTTCCTAACACCCAGCGCCCCCAGCCTGGCGACCACCAGCGGCTCTGAGGCTCCTGGAGAACTGGGAGGAGGCCGACGACTGCTGAGAGCCAGCAGCACCGCAGAACCGCTGGGATGATCTGGCCTGCAGGTTCCCGACAACCGTGCACACTCGGGCTGAGCAGGATTCCGACCTCCCGCCTCACCTCTTCCTTCTTCTTCTTTGGTTTACTTTCCTCTCCCTTATCTTCCGAGTCAGAGTCAGCTTTGCGCTTGCCTCCCTCTGACTTATCTGTCTCGTGAGCAGTTTTCTGTGACTGTAGAAACTCAGCAATGAGGTCGGGACAATCCAGGTTCTCTTCGGGCTCCCACGTGTTGTCCTCACTGAAACCAGAGGGCACAGGGAGTCACACTTTCTACTCCGCGGTGGCACACTTTACCAGGAATAACATACAAGGGCTGGTCTCTTTGGAAACAAAGTAATGATCCTGAGTACCTAGATCTTATCAAAGACCACGAATTGGGAAAAGCTGAAACTGCTTGGAGTTTTAATAGACTGAAAGCACAGAAAAAAAATCTGGCCTCCCTCAAAGGAAGAAGAATTACTCTCTTTGCACACTGAGACGTGTCTGAGGTCACAACCAGAAATGCTCTCCAGAAATCACGCTATGTCTTGGAGTCGTCTGTGCACGTAGGTCACTTTCCTGAACGACTCTATGCCATTAAGGCCAGGGACAGACCACGTTATTCCCATCATCGCCTAGACTGCTCCTAAATATTTAACAACTAAATAAATGGACCCAGGAAACCTGCATGTTAGGGTGGGCTACTAGTTGGCCTCCTCATGGAAAAGTCAGCAGTTGGGACCCGCAACCACTGAGTGGGAGCAACAGGGTTTTCTCTCTGCTCTGTCAAGACGTACAGCCTTGGAAACCCACCGGGGACAGCCCTACCCAGCCCTATAGCGGTGGCCTGAGTGGGTAGCCAATGGATGGCCAGTGAGGGTCTGTCTTTAGAAGTTAATGGGTCACCCATGCAATGCACTCACTCTGAGAAGCCCTTCCACTTCAGAAGGTATTCCACTTTGCCCTTGACCACTCGGCGGTCGAGAACTTTTTCGACCACATATTCCTCTTCCTCCTCTTCTAGCACCTCTTCCACTTTCTTCTTGTTTTGTTTTTTCCCCATAGTGCCCGCCAGCTTTCTGGTGTGTAGGGTGACGCTGCTAAAATGCCGAGGGAAACAAAAAGGGCATTAGGGTACACACTTCTTGACTAGGTAAACAGTGGGATGGGGAGAGAACCAGGGATGTCGTCGATGATCTCCATATTGTATCCTGCTGGTATTAAATACATCCCTGTTCACGGTCAAATACAGCTGCCAGATACATTCAGCTCGTCAAGTTCATTCACAAAACAGTCCCTGCTTCATCTCATAGCAAAACTTGACTCTTGCATATCCATTTAAAACTCTCATACTGACTCTAATTAAAGAACTCTCCCGATACACCTGTGACCAAAACCCATGGTACCTAAAAGTGTTACATTAGATTGGAAAGAAAGCAATCATCTTTAACATATGTACAATCTTCTGACCCCTCTCTTCTTATTCTGTGTACATTTCCCACTTTATTACGAGACTTTTTACTGTGGAAAATAGCTTTATCTCATTAGACACTTAGTTTAATTTTCCTTTGTGGGTAAACATATATGCCATTCTTCCATGCAAATATCTTCTGTTGAGTCCCCTGATGGTACATGCATTATACAGTCCTTTTGAATGCTATCATGTACTTACATCTGATAGATTTGTTAACCCCTAGTCTACTTATATTCATCATCTTTTTCTTTTTAAATAGTTTTATTGGGAGCTTGTACAACTCATCACAATCCATCCATCCATCCATCCATGTGTCAAGTACATTTATTGTCCTTACCATTCTCAAAATATTTGCTTCCTACGTGAGCCGTTGGTATCAGCTCATTTTTCCTGCTCCCTCCCCACCTCTCCAGCATGAACCCTTGATAATGTGTAAATTATTCTCTTACATTGTCCGACGTCTCCCTTCACCCACTTTCTTGCTGTCCCTCCTGGGAGGGGGTTATATGGAGATCTTTGTGATCGGCTTCCCCTTCCTACCCCACGTCTCCTTTCCCTCCTGGTATGGCTACTCTCATTATTGGTCCTGAGGGCTTTCTCTGTTCTGGATTCCCTGTGTGTTCAGTTATCTGTTTCATCAGTGCTAAACTGCACCCTAAATGGCTCATCTCTCCCCGACTCTTCTGTAAGGGGATGTCCAGTTGCCTACAGATGGGCTTTGGATCTCCTCTCCACACCCCCCCTCATTCACAATGATTTTTTGTTCCTTGATGCCTGATCCCATTGACACCTCATGAACACAAGGCCCGTATGTTCATAATCTACTTCTAAGACTGAAGAAATGATGATGAAATTTTCTGAACTGGGGTACTGAAGTAATATGGAAAAGTAGTGTGTCATGTGTGGTAATAATCACAGATAATAACTTGAGTTTATGCATTTGAAAAACACACCGTTGGACTAGACATTTTTTTGGGGGGGGGGGGCATCACTGCTCTCCGGTGGTGGGAGTAGGAGCCCCAGCCCCACTGCTGGAATTGAACCTCCGTCCCAGTGGGCTGCAGTCCCGCGCACAACCATGACGCCACCGGGGCTCAGCCCGGACTAGACATCTTAATGTTTGTTTCTCTAGTGTTAAAATTCTAGCTCTAGGCTGAGCCCCGGTGGCGTAGTGGTTCTGTGTGCGGGGACTGTGGCCCACAGGGTTGGCAGCTCAAATCCAGCAGCGGCTTTCCAGGAGCAAGGTGGGCTTCCTACTCCCACCAGGGCAGTGATGCCACACACACCAAAAAAATCTAGCTCTCTGTAAATACAAAGGCATACCTTGCTTCACTGTACTTGGCAGACACTGTGCTTTTTAACAAATCAAGGGTTCGTGGCAACCCTACCTTGAGCAAGTCTATCAGCAATTTTCCCAATAGCATGTGCTCACTGACTTTGATTTTCTATTTGTGTCAGTAGATGGCGCCATAAGATACTAATAAAATAAAACTGGTCCACAAGATGAACTGAAATCTACCAAGTTGTCCAGAATGAAACAGATATGAGAGGCTAGCAGATGATCTCAAAGCTGTACTACTCTGTTTAAGGCACTGCCTTGCCGAGCTACAGGGGTTATTCCCAGACTCACTAGGAGAGAAGCCTTACTAAGCACAAGCACAAACTTTTCTAAAAATGTTAAAACTTGCTGTGCCCTGGTGGTGCAGTGGTTGTGTGCGGGACTGCAGCCAACAGGGTTGGCGATTCAAATCCAGCAGCAGCTCTCCAGGAGCAAGGCTGGGCTTCCTACTCCCACCAGGGCAGTGATGCAGGGGGGAAAAAAAAGTTAAAACAGGCATGCATAGATAGAATACTTAAGAGTGCATCTATAGACAAGTATGAAAATCAACATTTTTAAAACATCAGGGTAACAAATCAGCTACACTATCTATAGAGACTTACAATGTGTAACTCTCAGAGCATTCCTGCAATATAGGAGCAATGCTGACTTTTTTTTTTGCTAATTAGATACTAGAAATGGAAGAGATTAAGAAGTGGTCTCTACCTACCTGAAGCTAATCATCTTCTAGAAACAAACTCAGGCATCTCTTCCACTACGGGTATTCTGAACACAGGAGAATTTTTTCCCCCAAGGCAGCACCCAGCCTCCAGCTTACAAGTTCAGAATGTCTGCCTGAATGCAGAGTGGTGCTAAGAGCAGAGGCAGGTATTTTTTGGCATCACTGCCCTCTGGCGGTGGGAGTAGGAGGCCCAGCCTTTGCTCCTGTGGAGCCACTACTGAAATTGAACCTCCATCCCAGTGGGCCGCAGTCCCACGAGGCAGGTATTTTTAACACTCTTCTTCCTGCCCTGTTTTTTGTTTATTTTCTCTTTTCCTTTTCTGTTCTTCAGAGGCGGTGCTGGGTAACTGGGCTTTCCTGCAGTTACTGCACAGACCAGTCAGTCTGAATCGGATAGAATCCTGGCTAGCTAACTTTGCTGGGTCTGTGATTTAGGGTTTGTACTTCTTTTCCTCCCAGTATTCAAGAATTTCCAGTCATATAAAAAAGGGTGGTTATTTTTTTAAGAAAAGAAAAAAAGTCTAATTGTTCTTTGGATAAATGCAGTAGTGTTGTTAAGAACAAGCGCTACACCTTGTTTGTTTTCTGTCAGCTGAAAAGGCAGCAAGATTCACGGTCTTTGGCTATAAACCCCAAAACACACAACTGCCTTCACGTTGACGCAGTATTATGGGGGCAGAGTAGAGCTACCCTTGTGGAGGCTGAGCAGATTGTAACTCTTTCCGGGAGTGGGCAGCCTCATCTTTCCTGCCCCTGAGGAGTGACTGAGGGTGAGGGTTCCCTGTGGTTACTCAGGTGACTCGGCTAGCAGCCCAACGCACAACACAATGAAATGACATCTCACTACACCCAGAAGTCACAGTCACCCTTGACTTCCAAGGGCTCTCACAGCAGGCCAGTGCAGTGGCAAGACGGGACAGATGCTTGGAGCTTTACTGTTACTTGCTATTGTCCCTAACATGTTGGCAACCAAATCATTCATGCCGTCAAAAGTATATAATTACTGAAAAGGCGCCAACTACATGACAGAACATTGCCCGAAGTGTATAAAAGAGCCAATCGTTCTAGATTAACTCAGACATCTTAATCCTTGATGACCCCCAATTTTGACAAGATATCTTTAACTACCACCACTTTTGATAATAGGCACTTGTACTGCGTGTTTTTCCTTCCTGCAAACTATCATCCAATTAACTTTGTAACGTTGTTAGAATGTTGTGTGCTGACAATTAAGTATTTCAGTGTCGGACGCCTGGGCAAGCACGTAACGCAGATCACTTTCCCAAGGGTTACCCGGGGATCTGGAACAGTAAGTGAAGTGCGAGCTTGCTAACCACAAAGCCAGCATTCTGAACGTGGCCTCTCCACAGGGGACAGAGCAGGCTCTCCCTGCATGTAAGGAGCTGCCATCTCGGAGGCCCGGAGTCCACCCTCCATCTGGCCCTACAGGGCTGCTGTGGGTTGGAAGCGAGTGAATGACAGGGAAGGTTTTTAAATTTTCTTCTCTAAACCAATACTCCCGAGGACAATTCTGGAAGCATGGTATACCGTCACACTGTTTTTAGCATGGCTCCTGCCGTGTCTCTGCCTCATGTCTCCAGTCAAGTCTCTGCAGTTCAACCCCAGGAGTCTACTAGTGTGGGAAAAGGTGGTATTTAGTCTCTATGGTGTGGGACAGAGAAAGGGACCCATGGGCTCAACTCTTTTTCCTACACTTTCAACCAATTCTCACTTTTTGTTTTGTGCATCACTGCCCTCTGCTGGTTGTGGGCGCTCCCCAGTGCTGCTCCTGAGCGTCGCCGCTGGATTTGAAGCGCCAAGCCCGCAGGCCGCAGTCCCGCACTCAACCACTTAGGCCACTGGGGCTCAGCCCCCAATTCGCACTTTTATTTATTTATTTTTGTTTTTTGGGCATCACTGCCCTCAGGTGGTGGGAGTAGGAGGCCCAGCCTTTGCTCTGTGGAGCTGGAATCGAACCTCCATCGCAGTGGGCCGCAGTCCCGCGCACAACCACGACGCCACCGGGGCTCCGCCCGCCCCTCGATTTTGTCATTTGTTTCTAGAGTATGAAGGTGCCTATTGTTGTAAAACCAGTAAGCAGTACCAAACCGAACAGCTAAATCTTTAGGACTGACAAGTGCTAGATGAAACATCTAACAGGCCAGAAAGTGAGCCACTGAAAAAATGCCAATTGAAAAACAAAATAAAATTAGTAATAGTATTCCAATGAAACCAGAAGAATCATGATCTCTTTGCCTTTTTTAAAAGAGGGGATAAAAGCACTATGTGATTCACTTCACCTACCATTCACCCCTGCATGTAGGAGCTGGAAAATGCAGGTTGAAGACAGTACAATATTAGCTACACGATTAGGAATTTTGCTTTGGAATAGTTTAGACTTTGGAAGGTAAGAGAAGAACCCAAGAAGCCACTGTGGGCATAGCTCCCAGTTGTCAGCACCTAATATTTATTTCTTGGCAGCTAGAAAGATCAAATTTTAGGTGTGAGCCCAAGATTAATATCTACAGACCTCTGAAATCAAACAAAAGGAGCTTTGAGCTAAAGACTAAGGTGAACAGTCAGAACATTAGTCTGATGAGAGGTTCATCTTTCCTAAGAAAAAATTCCTAAGAAAGATTTGATAACTAAAGTTATCTTTGGAGTTGAGAATACAGGTGTTCAAAGCCTACCTCACACTCACTTCTCACTTAATATGGTTAGCTTCCAAAGATCAGGTGGTTATGTGAAAATGGGCAGTATGTGAAATGCAAGATGACTACATCATTACATAACCGTCACACTGCATCGTCACACGACTGCCAGACTACCAAGAATCAAAGCCTGAGATGATGCCTTCTCTTAACCATCAGAGGCAATACTAACCTTGCCTTGAAACTCTGCATTCCTTACTGCTAAGTGTACAAGCTAGTTTTATTATTGTCATCAGTGTGAAATGCCAGCTGCCGAAACAGTCATTAAGTAAGGAGTGCTAGAAGTCTTCCAGGCAATTCCCCTCACAGCAGCCCTATCTGCTCCGACTGCCCAGCGCGATGCTATGCCAGCCTCAAAAGTGTTTGAGTCCGACATTGCAACTACTGCCAGTTTTTCATAACACACGTTCATGTTCAAATTACAATTCATAATGTAGTTTTTGTTCTATTCATAAACCAAGGACCCCAGAGACACAATGGTCAGTGCTCATCTGCTAAACGAAGGTCCAGTTTAATCCCACCAGCCACCCCCCCTGGGAGGAAAGACCTGGCAATTCTTGATAACTCAGGGCAACTCAGGGCAGCTCTGTCACACGGGCCACCAGAGCTGAAATTAACTCGAGAGCACCCAACATCATACAAACTAACAGACACACATGAACATAGATCCTCCAGCTCTCTCTTTTTTTTTTTTGCCTTTTTATATAATGTGAAGGATCTTTCACAAGTTTCATAAAACCCCCATTCTTGGCTGAGCCCCGGTTGTGTAGTGGTTGAGTGCGGAACTGCGGCCCACTGGCTTGGTGGTTCAAATATAGCAGCAGCTCTCCAGGAGCAAGGCCGGGCCTCCCACTTCCACCAGTGGGCAGTGATGCCAAAACCAAAAAAAACTCCCATTCTTAACTGCTGCATAGATAACAGGGCTTCAAAAAAAAAATCAGTAGAAAAACTCTACTGTAAGTCCACTTTCCCATTAACTTTTTGGAGTCCCCTGATATTCTGTATGAAAACAAGGCCAAACTTTTTTTTTTTAACTGATGAAAATATGGGTGTTGGCTGAGCCCTGGTGGCGTAGTGGTTGTGCGCGGGACTGCGGCCCACTGGGATGGAGGTTCGATTCCAGCTCCACAGGGGCAAAGGCTGGGCCTCCTACTCCCACCACCAGAGGGCAGTGATGCCCCCCCAAAAAAACCCCAAAAACAAAAAAAAAATGAAAATATGGGTGTTTTCCAATTTTTTATTCTTGCAAATACTGCTGCTTTGACATGGTATCTGTGTCTTAAAAAGCTCCCTAGGGGGCTCAGCCCCGGCGTAGTGGTTGTGCGCGGGACTGTGGCCCACTGGGATGGAGGTTCGATTCCAGCTCCACGGAGCAAAAGCTGGGCCTCCTACTCCCACCACCAGAGGGCAGTGATGCCCCTCTCAAAAAAAAAAAACAAAGCTCCCTAGGCATTTTTAATGCACACTCTCAACTAAAAACCACTGTGGGGGGCGGGGAGGAGGGGGGCTGCACTGGGCAGCAACTGTATTCTTCAAGTGAAATGAACACCTCACCACAGACGTACACTAGTTTCTCAGGTGAAAGGCAAGCAAAAATTTTTATTCTCCACAAACCATTAAACCTGTATTTTATTCCCCAGACTTGCTAGTTACCAGAAAAAGTCTCTCTAAAGCTTCTCAATCTTCTGAATGCTGCGACCCTTTCATACAGTTCCTCATGTGGTGGTGAAACCCCTCCCCCCACCATAAAATTATTTTCGTTGCTACTTCTGTCATTTTGCTACTGTTATGAATTAGGTGACCTCCAAAAGGTTCACAAAGTCTAAAGAGTTAAAGAATCTTGGAAAATTCCACTTGGGCCCCTCCCCACTTCTTGAAACTTTTTCTCCTTTGACCTCATTTTTTTTTTGTAAGAACAAACGTTGCTGCTTTATATATTTCATTTGGCCTGTTTGTTCAAGTTCTGCTCAAACATGGAACAAATCCTTTTCTTTTAAACATTTCGGTGTCTTGTATGTACCTATGACTCTTATCAAGAATAGTATATTAAAATACAAGGAAGTACATAAAAAGGTTTTTTTTTGGTTTGTTTTTTTGGGGGGGGCATCACTGCTCTCCGGTGGTGGGAGTAGGAGGCCCAGCCCCACTGCTGGAATTGAACCTCTGTCCCAGTGGGCCGCAGTCCCGTGCACAACCACGACGCCACCGGGGCTCAGCCCCATAAAAAGATTTTTTTAAAAAGTCCTCTGCCCTTGTTGCTTAGGAAAACTCCCAGCTGTTTTCTGTCCAGTGAAACTTGTTTCATTGAGGCTGCTGCTTGTTCACGAACTTTTTCTGAAGCCAAAGTTAAACTCTATGAAACGATCTTTATCAGATTAAAAAAAAAAGTCCAGTGTGCTTGAAACCGAGAACGGTGCATCACCTTTGACATCATCACACAACCCAGGTCTGCTCTGTGCCAACACTGACATGGAACAAGCACGCCCAGCATGGGTACCAGAGTCCGATTACAGCTCCAGGAGGTGAGCTACCCAAATGAAAGCCCAGCCTAATGGAATACCAGAATAATTCATAAAGCCAAATTGGCATGATTCCAAGCCCTAATGCAGAGGTATTTTTTCCACATCTCCACTCTTTCTTTTACCCCACAAGCAGGAAAACAATCTTAGGAGATCTTTTGACAAATGCCAAACGTGTGTCTGGGTACAAACATTCTGGACACAACGTAAAGCAAAAAGCAAACAAAAGTTTATTAAAATAATTTTAATACATTGCGGACGGACCCCGAGTTTACAGGTGTTTATGATTTAATTAAAAAAAAAAATCTAACAGGGCTGAGCCCCATTGGCGTAGTGGTTGTGCACGGGACTGCGGCCCACTGGGATGGAGGTTCGATTCCAGCTCCACGGAGCAAAGGCCGGGCCTCCTACTCCCACCACCTGAGGGCAGTGATGCCCCCCCCCCCAAAAACAAAAACAAAACAAAACAAAACAAAAAAATCTAACAGCCGAAACACTTGGGTAAGTTGGTTAAAAAAAAATAGCCAGTCTTTAATATGTTAAGATTTCTGAAGAACTGTATAAATGCCAAAAATCAGTGTTGATGATCTCTTTACATGGTGCAAACCGGTCAACTGGTAATTTGAACTAACCCCGTAATACCATGGAAGAAAGGCCTGGCAATCTTTGTCCATTAAGATGACAGCCAAGGCCAAAATAGCTCAGCTGGGAGATCATTAGACTGAAGATAAAGCCAAGGGGCTCGAGGCCATAGTCTGTAGCATATCCAAGTCCATTAGTCTAAAACAATCCACAAAGACAATGTTCTATTTACTACTTTGGTTGAGTAGAGACTGGAGTGGTAAAAGCTTGTGAGCAGTCATCTACTGTACAACTACTGGTCTCTTCCCATCCAGAGCAAAGAAAGGTGAAGCCAATAAAAGATGCAAAGACATGAACCCCCGCCTCCAGGACCCGGAGACCAGAGGAACAGGTGTACACCTGCCTTGTACTCCAACTGTTCTGAAAGAGGTCATAACAGAAGGGTCTGCATACAGCGGGAGAGGGTATGGAACAAAGCTCATAATCCTGAGAGCGAAGGCTTCCTGGTTGGATAGCTTGGTGGAAATCCCTCAGGCAAACAATATAGACAGGTCGATATGGAAAGTAATAACATTAACCATTTGAGATCAAAAAGTCAGTGCCTTTACTCACAGACAGAAGGGTTAAAAGAAAGGCTTTAGGGAAGGAGGAGGAATGCAAATAGGAAACACTGGAACCAAGTGGGATAAATTAAAAAAAAAAAAAAAAAAGAACTAGAGGATGCCTGGTTACTACTGTTGACATTCTGAGTGGGTCACAGTAGAGTCATAGAGATGGATTAGAGAAAAAAGTATGCGGAAACTGAAAATCATAGAAAGGACCAGGTTTATTCAGACCACTGGAACCAAGCCTATGGCACTGAGACATCCTTCAGGGCAGGCATATCTGTCAGGCAATGGTGACTCACAGCAACCCCCTGTGGGTTTTCTGAGACCGTAACTGGAGCTGACAGAAAGCCCAGTCTTTCTCCCTTGGAGCTGCTGCTGGTTTCCAACTGCCGAATGCGGTCTTGGCCCAACCTGTAACCACTCCACTACCAAGGGTCTCAGGGGAACAAGAACACCCAAGAGGTCGTGCTCACTACAAAATCAACCCTGTATGAGATAAAAACTACAGCCTTTCCCAAGAAAGGCTCCAAAGAGAGGAAGAGAGGATGAATGGGGATAATAAACACAGGGAGGAAGTGGGAAGAGTGCTGCTAGGTCATAGCAGTTGCAACCAAAGTCACAAACCACGATGTGCAATAACTGTTTACCAGAAAACCAATGCACTCTGTAACCTCGCCTGCAAAATACAAAAAGTTAAAAAGAAAACGGCTTACAGCCAAGAAAGCTGTTAGAAGAAAAGCTCCATGAAGCAGTTCCACTTGCTAACATGCAGGTTGCCCTGAGTTGGCACTGATTACATGACAACACGTTTTACAGTAAAGGCTCTATGACAGATTCAGAGATGGTTAACTACAGGCTAATTCTGTATAAGGGGGCAGAAAAACATTCATGCAAAAATTCCCATCTTTTGGGGCTGAGCCCCGGTGGCGTCGTGGTTGTGCGCGGGGCTGCGGCCCACTGGGACGGAGGTTCCATTCCAGCAGTGGGGCTGGGCCTCCTACTCCCACCAACGGAGAGCAGTGATGCCCCCCCCCCCCCCCACCGCCAAAAAAAAGAAAGAAATTATAGAACAGGGGCTGAATCCTGGTGGCATAGTGGTTGAGTGCGGGACTGTGGTCCACGGGCTTGATGGTTCAAATCCAGCGGCAGCTCTCCAGGAGCAAGGCCGGGTAGCTCCCACAACCACCAGAGGGCAGTGATGCTCCCAAAAACAAACAAAAACTTAAAAAATAAGTTAAAAAAGTTATAGGATAATAAGTAGCATTTATTGAAATGTAAATCATGCACATAAAGGCATTTATTCAATTCTTCACAATAGATGAGGAAATTACGGCTTAAAGCAAAGATAATTTCCCAAGGTCCCTCAACAATGTAGGTACATTGAAAAGTAAAGACAAAGTAATCACAAAACACTGCAGAGCAAACTCAGGAAGAACAGGCTAGGGTGATTAGGGACTAGGGAAGGTTTTGAATCACTGGAATTGAAGCCAGGTTTCACTCCTTATTTAAGGGAGATAGGAAGAGGGCAACTTGACCTCAGGAGCAGTTGTAAATAAAACCAACGAGGCTTGAACCTGTTTGGCCTGGAGTAGGCTGAATAGAAAAGTGGTGGGAAATGGGTCAAAATTTCTAAAAGGCTCCGGGCTGAGCCCTGGTGGTGTAAGAGGTTGAGTGCGGAAGTGCAGCCCATGGGCTTGGCGGTTCAAATCCAGCGGCAGCTGGGTAGCGCCCACGACCACCAGAGGCAGTGATGCCCACAAAAAAAAAATTTTCTAAAAGGCTCCATTCCTTTAAAACTAAGGTCAAACTTCACAGTAACACTCATTGGCCTTTAGTTTCAACCATCAACCCAGATAAATACAGTCCTACTTCCCTCACAATAACTTACACTCCGGCAAAAATACAAAACCTGACTAATGGAAGTAAGAAACACATCTGAGTGGGGAATGGTGAAACAAAGGCCCATCTGTAGACAATTGGACATCCCCTTACAGAAGGGTACGGTATAGCACTGATGTACCATACATCTTTCCTCTAGTCCTTTAATCCCCCCACCCACCATCATGACTCCAGTCTACCAGATCCGGCTAGACCAGAGCATGTACACTGGTATAGATAAGAGCTGAAAACACAGGGAATCCAGGGCAGATAAACCCCTCAGGATCAATGAGAGTAGCAATACCAGGAGAGGAAGGGGAAGAGAGGGGGAACCTATAACCCCCTCCCAAGGGGAGGGAAAACTGAAAAAATGGGGGCCATCGGTCAGCATAAGACATGGAAAGTTACTACTAATTTATAAATTATGCAGGGTTCATGAGGGAGGGGGGAAGGAGGGAAAATGAGCAGCTGATAGCAAGGGCCCAAGTAGAAAGAGTTTTGAAAATGATGATGGCAACAGATGTACAAATGTGCTTGACACAATGTATGGATGTATGGCTTGTGAAGAGCTGTAGCAAGAAATTTAAAAAAGGAAAAAAAAACATCCTGGATGCTCCCTTCATGCATGCCTTTGTTCGTCTATTAAGAAGTGTACTCCTGTCAAGGGCCAGCAGTCAAATGTTCCCTCCCCCAAAAAGCACACCTAACTTGGTTAAGTATTTCTTTCCCATGGTTTCAATTAAAGGCCAGCCTGGGCCCCTACACAAGACATATGAGTCCTTATTTGGGCAAAACAACAGATAATCAGGAAACAAAAATCGAAAGCTGTTAGGTTTGTTGTTGTTGCAGTCTCAGAAGCTCAGAGGCAGTTCCACTCCAGGCCACGAGATAACCCCCGAGTCAAAATCAACTTGATGGCAGTGAATTTGGTTTGGCTTTGAGCCACTTAAGCCCATTCGTGCCATAACAACCCTACAGGACAGAATCGAATGCCCCCATCTCACCTTTCTAAGGTTGAAAACATTTCCCCCCTCCATTTTTATTGACACATAATTTACATATCATAGAAATCAACAGTTCAATCATTCAACCATATCAAGAACTGTACAATCGTTACCACATCAATTTTAGAACACCCACACACCCACACCAATAACTCGCCTTTAAAATGGGTTGTGCGATAACAAAAAATCAGCTGTAGTGCTCTCTCCAGCATCCTACAGCTTTTCAGGGACCAATCAACATTTGAGTCTTATCAGTTAGCCCTGAACCAAACCAAACTCACTTTCACAGAGTGAGTGCTGACTCTGCAACCCTACACGACCAGGCAGACCCGCCCAAGACAAACTCCTTACAAGGAACAGAAAGCTCCCCCTATCTTTCTCCCACAGAGCATCTGGTGGGAGCCCTAAATGGAAAGGATGAAACAGCTTTGCTTTAAAGACAAATGAAGGTACATATGTAGCATATTCAGTTTGTAGACCCCCAGACTCATGTTTCTAAACTGCCTTTAGTCTTGTTTGTTGCCCTTAGCCTGTGGCTGTTTGTGAAGCAAATGCTTTCCAGGTGGAAAACTTGACAGAGCAGAAAACAAGAACTAGTGCCATGTACACAGGCGGCACCTCACTCTTAAAGGCACCCTACCCTTGAATTTCAGAGGTATGTGGATAAAATGTGATTTCTAAGTGTTGAGAGACTTAGTTGACTCCCCCCAACTTTGAGTTTGCTTAAGTGGATAAAAGGTATACCAATTCAGTTTTTCTTCTTCTTTTTTTTTTTTTGTTGGCATCACTGCTCCCCGGAGGTGGAAGTAGGAGGCCCAGCCCCACTGCTGGAATTGAACCTCCGTCCCAGTGGGCCGCAGTCCCACGCACAACCACTACGCCACCGGGGCTCAGCCCCCAATTCAGTTTCAAGGGTATGGGAATCTGGCAGATGTCAGGGCATAGTAATGACTGCAAAATTTTCAACAGTTTTGCTTAGGATAAAACAAAAATGACCAAAAGATTCACAGATAAAGCAAAACCAGATCACTGACACACCTCTTGAAAACCATAGTCTTGTGAGGTCTTCAATATGCTATTATTAAAGAGAAATGTGTAATGTCAGAAAAATTAAGTGGCCTAATATTAATCTGCACATCATAAAAGCTAAAAGACTTAACACAAACTAACCAACTAAAAACACCAACAAGACTGGAATTTTGTTTGTATTTCCCAATTTACCTTGGGAAAGCTATTCAAAACTTCAGGACACCGTCAGTGGTAAACTGTTATTTAACCAAATGCAAAGGACCACGGATAGGAGCGCTGGTGCCACTGTGGGAGAGGCAGGTGCTCGCCTGCTCCCCAGAAGGTCGGTGTTTCAAAGCCACCAGTGAGCTCCAGTCAAAGGAAGACGAGGCTGTCTGCTCCTGTGAAGATTTATAGTCTGAGAAGCCCTCCGGGTTGCTGTGAGTCAAAACTGACTTGATAATGGCTTCAGAGGGAAGAATACTGGAGCTTTACACAGCAGAGTATAGAGCAGAGAACCTGAGGCCTTTGCAGTTCTTCCCTTGTTCTGACTTCTGACTGTCATGTGTGCACAGTGCAACCACGCCCCACCCACCCACCTACACACACACACACACACACACACACACACACACACACACACCCAGAGGATTGTCAAGGCTATGACCTTTCTGAAGCATACTGGCAGGATTTTCTTCTGGGACGTATGAGTGGATTCAAACCACCAGCCTTTCAGCCCAGAGTTAGAGCACTTAATTTGGGCCACCCAGGGGATAGAGTACTTTCCATTTGACTAATTACACAGTATGCCTCCCTTTTTTTGGTTATAGTAGGCATGCATATTAAAATAATAACAGTAAGGCTAAGGCAAGCATGCGAACAGTTTTACTCTACTGAAAAGTCACAAGCCTAAGAGAAGGAAATAAAACAAAACCCAAGTAGCAAAGACAAGCAAAAGAACTACATAAATGCACACTAATTGTACTGATTGATACCTGGGGTTCTGAATGGCTTACTATGGACCAAACACTGATTTCATAAGAGGCTCAGTTTCCATTGTATGGGAACCCATAAACTGGTCCTCAGATTTTACTCCAGATCTCTCCAGATACCCTATGAAGTAAAAAATGCAATGAAAAAAAAATGCAATGCAAAATCTCAGAGACCACTACAGATAGTATATAGGAAAATAGTAAAATTTGTTGGATGACTGCACAATGACAAAAATGCATCTCTTTATTTATTTATTTTTTGTTTTGTGGCATCACTGCCCTCTGGGGGGAATAGGAAGCCCAGCCTTGCTCCAGGAGAGCTGCTGCTGGATTTGAACCGCCAACCCTGTGGGCCACAGTCCCGCACACAACCACTGCGCCACCACATCTTTTTTTTTCTTTTAAAAATGTTCCTAGTCCCTAAAATGGCCTTGATTGCTTGCATCCTTTCTTTTGTTGTGTGGCCACTCTGCGTTATACTAAACTGGATGGCAGTGAAATGGTTAGAAAATAGCCAGCAGTTTGAAAGCTGCCATGGGTCAGAATTGCCCCCCAAACAGTGAGTTTTTATTTTAAATTAAAAAATTTAGAAGGCTAGGGCACCCTAGCCCATCTCCTTTAACCAGGAAGCTGGACGCACCCAGTAATACACTACTTACATTTAAAGTAAAATACAAATTTACATGCTACAGCAACCAATGAAGAGAAACGTCACCACAGGGAAAAATAAAAATGGTTGAGCATCTTCCACGGCCCAGAAGCTTCATTAAGATGTGACCCGCTCCAACACAGGTGCCCCTTCAATCATACTACTTTCCACATAAATGCCAATACGGGCGCCAATTTCCTGACTGTATTCATGCCATCTATTCCCAAAGCATCCACCTTGCAGAACCATCCCAAACTGCCGACAGAAGTTTTTAGCCAATTAAGAAAGCTACCTTGGGCTGAGCCCCGGTGGCGTCGTGGTGGTGCGCGGGACTGCGGCCCACTGGGAGGGAGGTTCCATTCCAGCTCCACAGGAGCAAAGGCTGGGCCTCCTACTCCCACCACCAGAGGGCAGTGATGCCCCCCCCAGGAAAAAAAAAAAAAGAGAAAGCTACCTTACTCCTGGATGGCAGTTGTAGATAAAATGTTGTTGTTTTTTTAAATAAATTCCACCTCAATTACATTTAACCAATAGAGGTCTGAAGAGAACACAAGTACATGGAACCCTCTCCTCTGGAGCTCAGCACTTCGCTGTCTTCCCCGTGGGTCAAAGTAGGAAGTATCCACTTTGCAGCCCCCGATTCTTTCCACCACGCCGCTCATGAAACAAGGTGCGCAAAGTGTGTCTCCTATACGTTTCCTCTCCGTCTCCACCGCGCCCCGCCTCCTCTTTCGCTCACGACTACCTCGCTGCATTGCTGAGCTGTACATTCACCTGCCATGCCAGGGGGCTTCCCCAGGTCGCGGGGAAGAGCCTGGAAACACCACCCCGAACGGTCCCCGCGACACGGCGAGACCGGGAAGCGGCCGCGATGGGAACGCACGGGACGGCGCCTCCCGGCCAGAGGCTCCAGGTGCCCGGGAAAGCGCGGCGAGCTGCGACCCGGGGAGCGGGCACGAGTCCGCGCGCGTCGCCCGGGGTCTCCGCCACGCGAAGCCCGGCGCCCGCCGGCCGCGGCTCCGCGCCGAGAGCCCTCCTCGACCCTTCCCCGCCCGGCGCCGCGGGCCCAGTGCCCGCTCAACGGCTCCAAGTTACTTCTGCCCGGCCCGCGGGCGACCTGCCCCGCGCCCCCGCCCCGCCCCCCGCCGCCGGACCCGACTCCCCGGCCTTCCAGCTCCAAGCCTAGGTTGCCGCGCTCTCCACCCGCCTCGCCCCCCAGCAGCCGGGGGGGGGGGCCCGCACGTCCCCCTCCCCAGTTTCCCGTGACGAAGGGCTCTCCCCGCTCCAGACCAGCCCCACGGCCGCTCACCCAGCCGCAGGGCATTGTCTCGCTGGCCCGCCCGGCCCGCGAAGGCGACCCCCCCGGGGCTCGGCCCACTCCGGGGCGCGACGCGCCTTCCTCCCGCCCCGCCCTCTTCATCCTTCAAGTAGCGGGCGCCCGACTCCGGGCCCCGCGGGGAGCTCCCGCCAACCCGGGCCCCAGCCGCCGCCGCCGCCGCCGCCGCCAGCGTGCAGCCCCCCCTCTCTCCCCGCTCCCGCCGCCGCCGCCGCCGCCGCCGCGCGCGCTCCCCCGCCCCTCCTCCCCGCCGGTCCCCCGCCGCCAGCGGGCTCTTCACCTCAGAGCAGCGCCCAAGAGCTCGAGGGGAAACCGGTGCCGCGCTTCGGGCGCGTCGCGTCAGGCCAGCCGCGGGGTGGGGGGGGGAGTGGCGCCCACAAAAGCGACCAGCCGAGTGGCCTCGAGCAAGCCCCTCGCTGCAGCGGCGTACCGCAGGCCCCGGCCGACAGCCCTCCCCTCGGCCGAACAAAAGAGGCTCTCCCTCGGCGCTGCCCGCCGCCCCCACTGCGCAGGCGCGGCGACCCGCCGCACAGCATCCTGGGGCTGAGAGTCCATCAGAAACTACAAGGACCGAAGGCCTCCGCGCCTCCTACGCCGCCACGCACCGGCGGCCGGGACTTTTTTTTTTCTTTCTTTTCTTAAAAAAAGAGAGTTTGAATGTTTTAGGCTCGGTAGCTCGTTCCAAACCAGAAAGTTTGGAAGTGTAGGTTTTACGGACTCGTCGCTTAATGTGGGGTCCGGAAAGTCACCCACTCTGGACAATTCTGTAATTCATGTCCTTCCAGCACGAGCGCCCGAACAGGTTGGTTCACCAAAAAATGTATCCAATCTCGTCATTTGAGCTGAGCCAAAACAAAAGGCAATGCCTTATCTCCTCGGATCTCCAGCCGCTTCTTGAGGTGGGGATTCCTTCCTCTTGGAGCCCTTCCTTGAACTGGGCTAGACTCGGTCCACCGGGAAGGTGTCTTCGTGGCATCCTGGCCCTATGTCAAAGCCCTCCGCCCCCAGCCATCCCCGAAGAAATGCACAACTGAACAGGTCATCTGACTTCTTTTTTTTTTTTTTTTTTGGTCTTAATATGTACATATTTTATATACGATCATCTGATTTCTCGAGATGTGTTTTTCTGATTTCCACAAAGATGTCGCAACCCGACCCGACCCGACTTTACTGTCATCGACTTGAAGCCCACTCACCGTGACCTTGGGACTGGAAACCCAACAGTGACCTTGACAGGGTTGAACTGCCCTTGGGAGCTTCTGAGTCTCTTTACTGGCGTAGGAAGCCGGGGCTCCGGCTACAGAGCGCCTGGTGATTTCGAACCGGTGACGTTGCCGTTAGCGGCCCAACCTGTAACCACTATACCACCGGGACGCCTCGCCTTGTCTCCAAACCAGTTCAAGTAGAAACTGTGTCTCTCATCATAGCAGTCTCTCTGCTTTATGTCGTTGGTTCTTGTCTACCTTCCCGTCTGCACTCAGCACCGGTGACTACAGAGACCTGGCCTTGTGTTGTTCCCCACTACCCCCGCCCCACTGCAGTGCCTATTATTGTCCCTGGTATAAATTAGTCAATATTTGTTGAATCAATGAATAAATGACATATCTTCCTCCTACCTGGCAGAAGACAGAAGTGATCAAGCTTCATCTCTTCACACCGGGTTTTTCAGGGTTGGGGCCATTGCTTGTTTGTTTTTAATTTTTCTCCCTATTCTCCTTTTCACTATTACAATTAGGAACTATGCAACAAAGCCTCTCAGGAGGTGACGATTTGTTTCTTACTTTACGTATTAAATTATTAAGATAAATTATTATCTTAGCCAGGAGGAAAAGTCTACTGCATTTTGCCCAGAAATGAAGAGACCTGCATTTATGAACCACTTGTTCTGAATTAGGCACAAGCTAGGTCTCTGGAGAGGTGTCAGACAAGAAATCCAGCCTAGAAATATCATATTGGAGGGACACCGAAGGGAGGGCACTTCTCCTGAGACCTGGGCCTGGGTTTCCTGTAAAAGCTGCAAACTCCCTTCCTCCTGCAGGGTCCTATTGTTTTCAGTGATTCTTATGATGAGAGTTTCGATTGTAAAACTATTAGCTACTATTGGTTTGTGCTTATCACAGTGCTTAGAATTCTAATAAGCCCTCGAGGGGTGTTAATTCTCACAATACCCCCCGGGAGGCGAGAATTACCATTCTGTTTTGCATATAAGGCTCAAGAAGACTGTGTGATTTGCATCAGCATTCAGCCAGAATGTGGTGGAAGTAAGATTCGATCTTATTTTTGTCTCATTCCCAAGCTATATTCTTGTCCGCACAAACGGCTCTCATCCCTAATTTCATATTCAGTCGAACTCGCACATAAATCCCACCTCTCTGAGATCGTTTGGGCGTTTGTAGCCACACCGAGTAAGCCTAATAACCCCTTCTCGCATTGAAAGTCAGCCTTCAGTTCCGGAAGCCTTGTTTTTAGGATAAATGCTACCGCTTTCTGAAACCTAACAGCCAAGGGAACACTTCCCACATGGCACAGCGCGGAACCCCCCCCTCCAAGCCGCCTCTCTACGTGGCGATCCTGCAGGCCAGAGAACTGCTCCAGACGTTGTTTTCTCAGACCAGAACGCTTTTCGGGAGCAAACAGCCTCCTGCTTCTCGCAGGAAGCGCTGGGTGAGTTTGAACTGCTCCCTCTTTGGACCGGAGCTCCACCGCCCCTTCACTCTTTTCTTCCTGACAAGGCTTACATCTGATGGGGGGGGGGGGATGGAATCCAGAGGGTTTTTTAACCTATGACCCTTCACTCTCTCGCTTGAAAAAAAATTTTTTAATTTAAGTTTCTAAAGAAACTGAAATTGGGCTGAGCCCCGGTGGCGTAGTGGTTGTGCGGGGGACTGCGGCCCACTGGGTTGAAGGTTCAAATCCAGCAGCAAGGCTGGGCCTCCTCCCACCACCAGAGAGCTGTGATGCCCCCCCCAAAAAAAATTGAAAAAAAAAAAGGAAACTGAAGTTAATTCTGTGTGGTTGCAGAGCCCCTGTCATCAGATGAAATCAGTAATAGTGCCCCATTGAGGACCCCCCCAAAAAAAAATATGTGGCTCCTTATCTCTTCTCACTGTCTCTCCCTCCCGGCTCCCTGACACCACCTCCATAGCAGTGGGTGTTGTCCTCTGAAGGGATCACTGCTGGATGTCCTGGAGCAGGGGTTCTCCACCTTCCCAATGCCCAGACCCCTTCACACAGCTCCTCATGTGTGATGACCCCCCAACCATAACGTCATTTTTGTGGCTGCTTTATCACGGTCATTTTGCTACTGTGATGAATCATCATGTCAGTATCTGATATACAGAATGTATTTTCATCGTTACATATGGAACATAATTAAAGCCTAGTGATTAATCACAAAAGCAATCTTTCATTAATATTGTGAAATATTTCTAATGACAAAGAAATGAAATGTTGTCTTTTTTAAAAAATACTTTTTTAACATTTTTAATCATTTTATTGGGAGCTCATACAACTCTTACCATAATTCACACATCCATCCATTGCTTTTTGTGGGGGGCATCACTGCCCTCTGGTGGTCGTGGGCGCTACCCAGTGCCGCTCCTGAGAGCCGCTGTGGGATTTAAACCACCAAGCCCGCGGGCCGCAGTCCTGCACTCAACCACTTACGCCACCAGGGCTCAGCCCTGAAAATACTTGTGTTGGAGGCTCTTACATCTCCTTTCACAACCCATAACATTCCTCCAATGTGTCAAGCACATGGGCACACACGCCGCCATCATCATTTTCAAAGCATTCTCTTTCCACTTGATCAACTCCCCATTTCTTCCCCCTCCCTCACGAACCCTTGATAGGTTATAGATTATTATTTTCATCCTTGATAGGTTATAGATTATTATTTTCGTATCTTACATTGTCCTCCATCACCCCTCACCTACTTTTCCGCTAGTCATCTCCTTGGGACGGGGTTATTGTTTGATCCTTGTGATCAATTCAAAATTTTGTCTAGAAGCACGGTGTAGCGTGGTAACAGTCTTCACACCGGGTACTCACATGTGGGCATATCTGCATGTGGGCGGACCCACCTGGAGACAGGCAGAGGAGCAGTGAGTTGGTCCCTAAAACCATCAGAGGGGGTCACAACTCACAGGTTGAGAACTACTGGCCTAGAACTAAGCCACCCCATTTGTGATCCCTACATTGTCATTTATTTAATGCATTTCTTTATTATTATTATGAAATCATTTTATTGGGGGCTCTTATGGAACAATCCATACATTGATTGTATCAAACACATTTGTGCACATGTTGCTATCCTCCTTGTTCAAAACATTGTCTTCCAACTTGAGCCTTTGGTATTAGCTACTCTTTTTACCCTCCCTCCCCCACCTCCCCACCCTTGATAAGTTATAAATTATTTTTATTTTCACATCTTACACCATCCCTTTTACCCACCTCTCTGTTTATCCCCCTGGGGGTGTTATTCATTGAAAGGTTTCCCCTTCCCCTCCTTCCCCATGCTCCCATTACTGGTCCTGAGGGGGTTCTCTGTGCTGGTTTCTGTGTGTCGAGATCTCGAATCTGTAGCAGTGTACACGCTCTGGTCTACTTGAATTTTTTTTTTTTTTTTTAAGCAATCACTGCCCTGGTGGTGGGAGTAGGAGGCCCAGCCTTTGCTCCTGTGAGCGGGAATTGAACCTCCATCCCAGTGGGCTGCAGTCCCGCACTCCACCACTACGCCACCGGGGCTCAGCCCCTGGTCTAGTTGGATTTGTGAGATTGAACGGGGGTTGGCTGAGCCCTGGTGGCATAGTGGTGGAATGCGGGACTGCGGCTCACTGGCTTGGTGGTTCAAATCCAGCAGCAGCAAGACTGGGTAGTTCCCACGACCACCAGAGGGCAGTGATGCCAAAAAAAAAAAAGACTGAATAAGGGTCATGATAGTGCGGGGGGTGGGGGGGAAGAAGCATTAAAGAACTAGAGGAATGTTGTATATTTCGTCAATGCTATACTGCATCCTGGCTGGCTCATTCCTGTCTTGTGACCCTTGTCTTAGGGGATGATGTGCAATTGTTTACAGATGGGCTTGAGGTCTCCACTCCGATCGCCCTTGTTCACCTCCATATGATTGTTTGATCACACAGGCTGGGGTGCTTCTTCCATGTGGGCTCTGTTGCTTCCTTGCTTAGATGGTCACTTCTTTATCTTCAAATCTTTAAGACCACAGACACTATATCTTTTTTTTTTTAAGAAATCACTTTTTGTGGGTTTGTACAACTCTCATCATAATCCATCCGTCCATTGTGTCATGCACATTTGTACATTTGTTGCCATCTCATTCTCAAAACATTTGCTTTCTTTTGTGTGTGTGTGTGTGTGTGTGTGTGTGTATGAGATCACTGCCCTGGTGGGAGTAGGAGGCCCAGCCTTGTTCCTGGAGAACTGCTGCTGGATTTAAACCGTCAACCCTGTGGGCCACAGTCCCGCACACAACCACTGCACCACCAGGGCTCAGCCCAAAACATTTGCTTTATACTTAAGCCCTTGGTATCAGCTTTCCCCCCCCTCCTTACCCTCCCTACTCCCTTGTGAACCCTTGATAATTCATAAATTATTATTATTTTGTCAAGTCTTACATTGTCTGACCTCTCCCTTCACCCACTTTTCTATTGTCCGTCCCCCAGGGAAGGGGTTATATGTAGATCCTTTGAACATTTTCCCCTTTCTACCCCACCTTCCCTCTACCTTCCTGGTCTTGCCCCTCTCACCACTGGTCCTGAGGGATTCATCTGTGCTGGATTCCCTGCGTTTCCACCTCTGATCTGTACCAGTGCACATCCTCCGCTCTAGCCAGATTTATAAGGTAGAATTGGAATCATGATAGTGGGGTTGGGGGTGGAGTGGTGGGGAAGCATTTAAGAATTGGAGAAAAGCTGAGTCCTGGTGGCACAGTGGTTGTGTGTGGGACTGTGGCCCACAGGGGTGACAGTTCAAATCCAGCAGAAGCTTTCCAGGAGCAAGGCTGGGCTTTCTACTCCCACCAGGACAGTGATGCAAAAAAGAAAAGAAAAAAGAGTTAGAGGAAAGTTGTATGTTTCATCATTGCTACACTGCACCCTGACTGACTCATCTCCTCCCCACAACCCTTCTGTAAGGGGATGTCCAGTTGCCTACAGCTGGGTTTCGGGTCTCCATTTTGCCCTCCCCCTCATTCACAATGATATGATTTTTTGTTCTTTTATGCCTGGTACTTGAGCCCACTGACACCTCCTGGTTACACAGACTCGTGTGTTTCTTCCATGTGGGCTTTGTTGCTTCGGAGCTAGATGGCCACTTGTTTACCTTCAAGCCTTTAAGACTGCAGGTGCAGTATCGTTTGATAGCCATGGATGCTTTTACATCTCTTATTGTTCCCTGTCCCTGGGTTTGTTACCTCTTCCTCCCTTTCCCTCACCTCCTCCTCTGTCCTGTCCCCACTGGGATTCGTCAGTTCCGTTATTCTCTCTTCAGGATTTTTTTATCCTGCCTATCTTATATAGATAAAAGAAAAAAATTTTAAGCCTATAAATAGTTTCAGGTCTGTCCGCTGACCCTTAAGAATGTTTTTTGATCGAGTCTAATGAGGTGCCAAGTCCTGTCCCCCCGCAAGGCAGAAGTCTGTTTGGGGGATGTCTGAGGACCCCTTGCGGCTCCCCTTGTCGCCCAGCGTGGAGAGAGTGAGACCAGGCACAATTCTAGCCGTGTCTCCAATGCTGTCTCCTGTGGGTCACTGAGCCGGCGTCCTGTCTCGCGGTGAGACCGGTCCTACTGTCCTCTCTGTGAGTTGGTTTTTCTGAGCAGGAATGGTAGGTCAGGAAGGGGTCCGCTGTCTCTTTCTCTCCCTCTTAGTTTGCTCCCATGTGGTCTGGGCAGACCTGCCACTGCCCCGTTATACTTCTGAGGAGTTGGTCCACATAGCTCAGCTTGGGGACGCCCGTAGTCATAGTCCTGTTATTTCACTGTCCCCTGCCTGTAGCCCTCAAGGTTGAAGCACCGCCCCCTGGGATAAGGTCCTGTCCCTCTCCCTTTCCTGTGGAGACATAAACAATCCCCTCCCTCTGGGTAGGCTAGTGCCCTCTTCCTCCACTCTCTTTTTTTTTTTTTGGGGGGGGGGGGCATCACTGCTCTCCGGTGGTGGGAGTAGGAGGCCCAGCCCCACTGCTGGAATTGAACCTCCGTCCCAGTGGGCCGCAGTCCCGCACACAACCACTACGCCACCGTGTCCCGGCCCGCGGGGCATTCGCAGCGTGGATCTCTGGGTCCGGAGCCTGGAAGACGAAGATGGGCAGGGGACGCGAAGAATGGAGGCAAGACAGGTTTCTGATCAAGCCTCGTTTATTGGGGCAAAACTCAGGGTATATAAAGCCAATGGTCACAGCTTATGTTAATGAGGTAGAGTCAACAGAGGCCAATCCTGGCTGAGTGCCAGATAAGGAAAAAACCCCCGCGCAAAAGGGGCTGTAGTCCTCAACTTGGTCCTGCACGTATGCTAATGGGGCATACAGGAGCAAAGCAGGGACCACCTAAAACAACCAATCACAAAGCTACAATATAGTCTAATGGACTAGAAGTTACAACATGTAAGCACTATAAAACAATACAAAGGTATAATAACTAAA